>JAJIYU010002050.1:0-32270 GCA_030144865.1 Tinospora cordifolia | reverse complement strand
AATGGTTAGTCATCTCATTGATAGGTGGTTATGATCTTTATTAGTATTTTCTTAGTGAATTTCTTAACACATCGTGATCAATATAAACTAATTTAGGAATATATATATATACAAAACAAATTTCATGGTATCTCAATCATTCATTTTCATATATATAATTAGTATCATGTATGTATAAATCATAACATTCAACAAACTCTCATTCAAGTCAATTAATCATAACATTTGATTCACTCAACATCATTCAATGAATTATTATCCTAAACCATTCAATAAACATGTATGATTTATTAAAATTATAATTATAGTTTTAGAGCCGAAAGTCGTCTCCACCTGTTTAGACATTTGGTTGCCTCAAGATCTGCACTGCTCCTAGATCTATTTGAGATGCTAACCTAATTCAAATCAACAAATATTTTTAGTAAAATTATTTTTTCACCATGAAGTATAATTTTGAATGTTTATTATTCCTTTTTAATTTTTATTTTAATAATGCATCGTCTGTATTTTCAGTGCATTCATTGTTTTTATTTTCAATGTACTATATACACTGTTGCCCTAATTTATTTGTAAACTTAGCCAAAATAGATTTTTTATATTTATTCATAAACAGTATCATGATTAATTATTTGGCTATTCCAATGCAAGATTAAATGTTGAGATTTTAATTTAATGATATCATGCATTTAAAGCCGCCAAGATGCCCAAGATGCCATCAAATGCTAGTTGGATGTATGCCAGAATCATTATAGATTAAGCAGAATGAGCACCCTATACAAAAGAATTAATAATTTGCATAAGGCTTTTGTGAGGGGATAAGAAGAGGGCGCTGCATGTTGGGTGCAACAAACGTCTAGATGTTCTCACAAGAGTGATAGGATGGAATCCCCTTTCGTTGATGAATCAGAGGTATATATAGACAACTAAGGTAAGGGACTTACTTCAAAAATGGCATAGTAAAATTCTTCACTTCCTTCAAATTCATTGAGCCTTTTTTTATGTTGCCATAACTCTTATTGCAAGAAATCCAAGAATCTCTGGGGGCACTAGCACGAGCAAAAATGGTGGAAGAGTCTACTGTTTGAAAGAGAGTAAAATGACCCAACATCCTAGGAGCTAATCTAAAATCACCTACTCAATTGACAGGCATAACTTTTGTAGTTGTTTTTTCTGCCTGAAGTCATGTAAACTAGAAATGAATTAACAAATATGAAGCAAGACCTACTCCCTCCTATCCTAGGAATAATTGAATAGAGTTATCTCCAGTCACCAACATTGGCATAAAAAAAGTTGAAATATATAAATAACACAGAAATCGTGGGTTATGCAGATCCTCAGACATATATGAAATGGAATAAAGATGGACCAAGCTACTTATGGATACAACCACAATCAACATCACTATAATTGGGCCATTGAACACAAGGTTAGAAGTGAATTATGAGTCGAACCAATCTGCGAATCAAACGAGCTCCCCTTGCATGCAATGATGTGGTGGTGAACCTCTCATTTTAATTCAATGCTCTCAAAACTGTGCGAGAAAGTTTTCCATCACATTACTTACCAACTTGATCTTCTGTGGGAACTATATGCGTCAAACAGGCCTAAAAAATGGGAACAGTCTCACTTTCCTTTGCCAGTCAAGTGTATGATGTCCATCGTGCTTAGGCTCCTTCTTCCCTTCCCTAATGAAAGAGTCCACCGCCTGATAGTGCATGTAGGCCTGCCCCTTTTCTGAATATGTGATTCACTATCAAAGCGAAAAAAAGGTTGGATCAAGATAAGAGGGTACTACGAGCCCTTTTCCCCATCCATCTAACGAGCTCGCGTGGTTCATTGGTTCCACCAACTAGACCCTTAGAGTGATTCAGTCAATACAGAGGTGAGCTTGAGGTGGGAGTGTGTTGCTCCTATTGGGATGGGCCTTCCCCATAAGGCACCACCATTGGGGCATAAGCGCCTCTTGCTTCCCTAACTAGGATCGCTCCCAAACTTGTAGTGTTCATGATTGACCTCCTCAATTGTGTATCAATCGAAAGGCATGGTGGCACACCCCCAACCAAGGGAGTGGTTACATTTAGTATGCCCCCCTTATTCCCAAGATGCTATGGTGCCCTGGGGTGGGTAGAAGCAGGTCGGGTTTGTATCGCCATGGAGTAACAACAGCATCGAGTTTAATCTATCTACTCGACTATTCATCTAGTGACTTCACGATCGCCAAAGAAGTCCCAAGAAGCATCAAACATTTTTGATGAGATCCATGGAGCAATTCTTAGCATAGCAAGCACTAGCTCCTTATACAACTTCATAAAAAACAATCAAAGATAAGATCGAAGAGAATGAATTGCACGTGGTGGCCATTATAGTAGTTCCTTTTGATCCAAGAAAATGTCCAAAAAAACTACTATGGAACTACCGAACAGGGACAAAAAATGATAAGTAGATACATCAGCTTAAGTGTAATTAGACAACCAAAAACTAGACAACGATAGAACATGCTTACGATATAGATTGAGTGAAACAAAATAGATCGAGGAATTAATGGCGTTTCCAATACTGACAGCAGCTCCCCTAAGTGGAATCTTGAAGAGGGAGCAGTGATAGATTGAGTAAATTGATCATGTACTATACCATTAGGAGCTCTCTTGACGAACAAGAGATTCAAATGGTTTTTGTTGAAGGCTTTAGCAGAAAGTTTCTTAGCCATCGATGGCCGTACTTTCGTAAAAGCATCATTGAGCGATGGTTCCTTGATCATTTCTCACTTGAAGAAAAAGAATTTGAAAACCCAATATATATAATACGATGATGTTAGAGAGTGACTTTTTCAATAAATTGAATAACTTGTTCCTTCTATTTTATATCTTAAGTATTGATTGAACCAATAACTATTCATGATTTCATATTGAATCAAGTCCATGCTTGATTGGTTCCAAACTAGAGATATGTTACAGTAAAACTTCCTTTAAAATAATTTGGTAGGAAGCAACATGCGACTTGAAGGACATGATTAGCTATGGATTTTTACATCCACCATTCCTTTATGTATGAGGGTGCTCTTGGCTCGACATAGTTTGTTATGCAGACTAGCCGCAAAGATTGGGTATGATTTTCCTGTAACACCCTAACCCTGTGTTCTTAATTGGACTTAACCATTTAGTCAATCGACTTAACCATTTAGACAATGGACTTAACCAATTGGCGGGCTAGGCCGGTGTTACTTTACAAGTGACACACACTTGACTTTCTAATCCCAATATTCCATGCCTTAATAAAAAAATGTACAAAGTTACATTATAAGAGATAAAAGAAAATTCATACTCTTTATATAATCATAAAGAAGAGTACATAAAAATAAAAATGTCTACAACGAAATTAAAGACACAAGTGAGCAAACATGCCCTACATAAAAAATTTTAAGATAAAAGGACTCTAAAAGGGAGGCGTCCCACATTCTTCTTCCCAAGTTCAAACAACTATGATGGTACGTGGTTTGTATCACTATTTTTCTCATCTTAGACTTCATGTTCAAGAAATAATAATAATTTTTTAGATCATACAATAAACTGAAAAATAAATTTTAGAATTTAAGAACACATGAAACAACTCATTCATCATTCAAAATCATCAACAAAACTTGGAACTCATCCCTAAACATGATACTACCATGAATGATCATAAAAATAGGCATGATCTTAAACATTTATGAATCTGAAACATTGCATGAATGGGAATAAAAAACTAAAACCAAACATTTAAAATTTTCAGAAAAACAAATCAATGAAATGGACATGCTAATAGCTTAAATACGAAAAAGGTCAGGGCAACTTCCACCTTAGCTTTAGATGTTTCCCAAAAATCCAGCAGCGTTTCCCCTACGTTTTTTGCCACTTCAAACCTCCACAAAACCACTCTCTAATGAACACTAAAACTCTGAAACTAGAAGCCCTTCCTTAGGCACCAAATGAGACATCAAGAAGAGGAAGAGAAAGAAGAAGAAGAGAACACACTAGTGGCATTTTCACTTGCTCTTGGAATGAATGATTTGTAAACAATGAAGGGGTGTATTTATAGTTTTCAAACACACTAAGGGAAGTCCATAGGCAACTCTTTAGGCAGCAAGGGCAACCACTCTCATTTGGGCAACATTCTAAACACTAAAGGTAGGACATGGTAAGTGTGCATATTTTGGCATGTGTGTATATCTCTTTTGTGGGCCCACTAGTGATCTTGCTAGTCTTTGTTTCTAATTTAATTTCAGAGACTAAAATTCTTCTAGAACCCTTCTAAAATGGTCTTGGACATCCCATAGAGAGAGTGAATATTCTCTCATATCTTTCCCCTTTGATTCCTTTGCTTACACATCACACTTAGGCAAAAAAGGCATGTTTTCTTCTCTTTCCTTTGGACGTCCAGCTAGTGGGTGTATGATATCAAAGCATGAGAGACACCATATCACACTCTGATTTTCAAATCTTGCACAAGGAAACTCTCCCTTTGAAGCTAGAATCAAATTTGGGTGTTTTTGGAGGGAATCCCTCAATCTTGTTGCCATGTGTACATAAGATCACTACATATACACTTTCCATCTTAATTTTTCCTCATTTAAAGGTGACGGCTAGGATGAGATCAAGAGTATCTTTCTTGTTTTAGAAACTCCTAATAAGGATTGTCACATGTGCAAACTCACATATACACATGTGGGCCGGTTTTGGCTTAATTGGCAACGAGGTGCACGTGATCACTACATGGCGTACATGGAATCATCCTTTTATGGATTTCTATAGGTGACGCCTCTTGTGGGTGTAATGAATCATCAATGTGGTGTATAAGATCATTTCACATGTGTTCAAATTAGCGAAGACGTTCCCAAGGTGATTGGGTAGGGTAGGGGTGCACAGGATCATAGTGTTCTACCCATGTACTTGCACATGCTTTGAGTAGCCATGCCTTCATGGGTTCACATGAATTTAAAAAAATTAATATCTCCCTAGCCACTAGGAATTTAGGTGTATAACCTATAGTTTTGAAAAAACATGATCAAGACACAAATTTTAAGGTATAGTTTGGCCCAAGGCGTTTTCCTTAGAAACCTTCCTTATTCAAAGCCCACTGAAGGTACTTTACCCGAATCTTGGCCAATTGTCTTGATTTTTGGATATGTGGTGTGTCTTGTTAGTTTTTGCCATCTCATAGAATTTCGGGTCATTCCGAATCGTTGAAGTACCCTAAATTCCATTTCTTTCCTAATTTAAACCCCTGAAGGTGTTTTGACAAAATGAGAGCCCTAATCTTGACCAATTGAACTAATTTCGAATATGTTGTTCACTTGGCCGGTTCAAGTCACTTTGTTTCATTTGGTACGGAGTTTTCAAGGTTTTACAACCTACCCTCCTTACAAAAATTTTGTCCTCGAATTTTGCACATGGTTACGGATTTCTATTGAAAAGGTGTGGATACTGTGTCTTTATTTCACTTTCTAATTCCCAGGTGGCTTCTTCTATCCCGTGATGTTTCCACAACACTTTCACCAACGGAATATCCTTCGTTCTTAGACTCTTTATCTTGTAGTTGAGGATTCTGACTGTTATTTGCTCATAAGTAGCATCATCTTGGATAGTTATTTCCTCCCAATGGATGATTGAGAGAGGTCAGGTTTGTACTTTCTCAACATGGACACATGGAATACGTTATGAGCTGAAGTCATCTGGTTTGGTAGGTCCAACTCATAAGCTCATTCCCCAATCTTTCGAAGTATTTCAAAGGGTCCAACAAACCTAGGAGACAACTTCCCTTTGAATCCGAACCTCTTTATGCCCTTCTGAGGATTGACTCTTGGGAATACCTTATCCCCAACTTGGAACTCTAGTGGTCTTCTCCTCTTGTCAGCATAGCTCTTCTAACGACTTTGTGCTGTGATCAGTCTATTTTGTATCAACTTGACTTGATTGTTCGTTTCTTCTACCAAGTTTGGACTGATCAACATGTGATATTCGAGCTTTGCCCAATAGGTAGGCGATCTGTAGGGTCTTCCATAAAAAGTTTCAAATGGAGCTATCTTAATGCTTACCTGATAACTATTGTTATAGGCAAACTTTGCCAAGTGTTCATACTTGCTCCAATTCCCCTTTAAGTCTAGGATGCAAGACCTCAGCATATCCTCTGAAGTCTGGATAACTCTCTTGAACTGTCCATCAGTCTGAGGATGAAATGTCGTACTCATGGTGAGCTTTGTGCCTAACTCCTTCTATAAACTCTACCAAAATTGTGAAGTGAAGCGAGAGTCTCTGTTAGACACGATTGATTTAGGTACGCCATGAAGCTTCACTATTTCCTTAACATAAAGTCTCCCAGCATATTGACTTGCTCTGTGGATCTGATTGGCAAGAAGTGAGCCACTTTGATGGAACGATCCACAATAACCCAGACGATGTCCTCTCCCTTCTGGTTCTTGGGCAAACCACCGACAAAGTCCATGGCAATGTTATCCCACTTTCATTCAGGGATAGGGAGTGGTTGTAACATTCCAGAGGGTTTTCGGTATTCTACTTTAACTTGTTGGCAAGTTAAGCACTTGGAGACATGCTTAGCCACATCTCTCTTCATTCCTTTCCACCAATAAGTTTTTTTGAGGTTCTAGTACATCTTGTCTCCTCATGGATGCATCGTATATTCGATTTGATGAGCTTCATCCATGATGACATTCTTACTCTGCCCATTCTAAGGTACACAGATCCTCTTCTTGAGTCGTAGGGTATTCTCAGTGTCTAACCTAAGGTCAGTATGCTTATCTTATTCAATCTCCTCTATTAGTCTTGTGAGCCATTTGTCTTGCCTTTGTTTACCCCCGATCTGATCGCAAAGGATCTTGTGGGCAAGGTATGTTGTAGGGATAGGCTCGTTTTTCATTTAGGGTCATACCCAACCTAAAGTTCTCAGTCCATTTGAAGGTCAAAGTTTCCTTGTCATACCCCACCTTCGTCTCACTAGACTTGACCATACGACAGGCCTCAGGTTATTACTAACACTTTCTATTCCCATATTTTTTATTTTGAACCTTCAAAATGTACTAACAAAGATTCTTAAGGGAATAAATTTCATTTATTGAAAAGGATAGGTACAAAACCTTATCAAAGCTTAAAATTCATGATGCTAATATATAGCAATTTTAAATAAAGGGTTAATCAAGTTTTCCTAATATTTTTTATTAGGGTCTCTAAGGTAGGTCTTGATCTTCTTGAGCTTCAACAGCAAACACTCTAGAATGGTTCTGCCCACGACCCTGATTTTGCCCTTGGTTGGCATTTTGTTGTTGTTGTCTACCCTAAGAACGATCATTTTGACCTCTTTCCTAAGTGTTATGTGGTTGCTGCTGTTGGGGAGCCTAGCCTGGTGTAGTCAGGTAGTCTCTAGTAAGATGGCTCCTCTGTCTGTGTAATACCTCATAATTTTGTCAACAAAAAGTTATTAATGAAATAAAATTCATTGAGAAAAATTCTAAAATAATTGGAGGCAAATGAAATCTTAGTATCAAGATGATCTAACTAATGATATAAGGTTAGTGGAATTATCAAATATTATTTGTATAAAAAAATTAATTTATAATTATGCAAGTAGTAGAACAATTATGAAATTAATTATTCAATATAAAGTAAGTAGAGTGAATTATATAATTATTTGTACCTCTCTGAAAATAAAAATATGAGATAAATACATAGAAATGAAGAAATGAAAAATATAGAGAAATATGAATTGTTGATTGTTGGCAATATTAAAGAAATAAAAAAAATATTTAATAAATACAATATTAGAGAATTAGAAAGGGGAGAATATTAGCAAAAATTAATAAAATAGAAGGATATGTGCAATAAACCATATTAGAAAGTGAAATTGGGTGTAAAATTGGCAAAGTTCGGATAAGAGAAACCTTAGAAATTAATTTTGGTAATAGAAACTACATCCAACGGCCAGAAATGTGCAATCCGCACGATCTAAGATCCCATGGCAACGATCAAGCTTGCACCGAACGCCCAGATGCATTGATTCACCATGATCCAACGATCCAACGATCCACCAGATCCAACGAACGAGATCAAAGTCGCATTGAACGGGCAGGAGCACTAAATCATCAGGATCTAATGGCGCACGATCGATCCGCTTGATCCGATGGTCCAGGCGAGTTTTGTTGATCGCGAAAGAGATCTACGTCCTGTACTCGAGGACAATCCAAGCGTCCAGATCAAAGTTGTGTTCGGTAATTGCGAACGAGATTCGCACACCACGATCTAGGTTCATCCGACGGTCCAGACAAGTTTCGTTGATCGCGAACGAGATGCGTGTGCTACGCTCGAGGATGATCCAAGCATCCAGATCAAAGTCGTGTTCGGTGATCGCGAACGAGATCTGCACACTGGGATTGAGGAAGATCTGACGGTCTAGATTAATGCTCTGAAAATAAATCGAGAAATTAACAGAAAAATTTGAATAAATCCGTGAAAATACTTCCAAAATTCCAAAAATTTACTAAATTCCAAAAAAACTATCCAAATACATTTGCTATTCTCCTATGCTTGGGGGGCACGGAATTTTGAAGAATTGGCAAGTTTCCTACAAGGAGAACACCACAAACTTGCCATTCTATGCCATTTTGAACTCTATAAAAACCCCCCATGCTCACCATTCCTCTCATCCCAAGAACCAAGAGTTGAGATTTCATCTTGTTCTCTAAGCCCTCTTCTTGGCATCCCTTCTCACCATTCTTTTCCCTCTTGAGTGTGAGAAGTTCTTGGTTTGGGGAGTCATCTTGGGTGATTTTCTTGGTGCTTGAATGTTGGGAACTCTTGTCTAAACTTTGGGGAGAAAACATCATAAAGTGGAAGTACTTTTTCTAACACCCCTTTTTCCTATTCGAATTGCTAGCATGTTCATTGTTTGTTTGGCTTTTGAAAATTAAAATAATTTTAGTTCTAGTATTTTAAAATATAATTATGTTTCATATTTGATCCTTATTCGAATTTATGCATTCATAATACTCATGTCATGTTTAGTATCATGGTTAGGCTTTATTTCAAAGTATGATGCATGATTATGGTTGTTTCATGATTTGATTTTAAGATTGTTCATATTCTGAATTTTATTGATCTTAGTTTCATATTTTGAAGTTTATTTGATGATTCAAGATTTAACAAAAAGAAGATGGTGAAAATAACCATGTACCATCATAACAAACATGTGGGTTGCTATGGATATTCTTTTCTCATAAATAGCCATAAGGTTTTAAGACCTAAGTGCTTGGTTGGTAGGTAAGCTCCCTAAAGTCTAGAAGCCCAATGAAATTGGCTATGTAATGCCATATTTCACTCTAAGGAGGCATTTAGTTAAAAACATCAAGGGTTGAGAAACTATTTTGGTCTAAATTACAACTTAAAACAATATGATGCTTGAAACGCCTAATACATGCAAGCGATTAAATTATGAATGTGTTATTGGTTTGAATTTGAAAAATGGTTGTTTGAAAAAGATCCACTGAGCTTTGTGCTCACCCTTTCCTCTTATTTTTCAGGAAATTAAATTATAAAGACCATGAAATTTGGATAGTTCTATTTTAGCAAGTTTCAAATTTTTTAAGAGTTTTCTTTTAATGTAAGGGCATGTTGCCCAATTTTGAATAAGTCTTCTGCTGAAATTAAATTTTTAGAGGTTATGAATTTTTTTTATCAACAATGTAATAGTTTATATTAGAAAGTTATGTGCTTTCTTTTTATGAATAAAGAAGTTGAATTTTTCTTTATCTTTAATTGCCTTGATTTTATTGAATGAAAATTTGTATTCTTGAATTTACTCTAAGGCATTAGGTATTGAAAAATAGAAAGTCAAGTATGTGTCACTTGTAAAGTAACATGGACCCAACTCGCCAAATGGTTAAGTCTACTGTCAAAGAATGGTGGTTATGTCCAAATGAATGTGGGGGTTGGGGTGTTACAGTCTGCATAGGTAACACAACGCCAACCTCTTTGCCTACTCCCTTGCGTCTTCCTTAATCTGTCCCTATTTTTGTGGGGCCTTACCATTCTTGTTCTTCTTGTGGGCCCCTTGTTGGTCCTTCTCGTTCCCGGGCCGCTTATTCGTTCCCTTCAACCTTTATTCCCGGTTGAGTTCTTGCTCTAAAATCAGAGCCCGTTCAACTACCTCCTTGTAAATTCGAAGGCCCAATGCCATAAGCACCTTCCGGATCTCAATCTTGAGACTTTGTGCAAACTTAATAGCCTTCATCTTTTCTCCCCTGATTATATTTAGAGAGAACTTGGCTAATTCTGTGAACTTCCTTTCGTACTCTGCCATAGTTAGATCTCTTTGATTGAGCTTGACAAAGTCATCTTGAAACTTTTGAAGGGTTGCTTCAAGGAAAAACTTTTCATAGAAGCATTTTTTGAACTCCTCCTAGCTCATTGTTTTAGTCTTAGTATTAGGGTCCAACTGCATCATTCTCCAACATCCTCGAGCTGGTCCCTTGAAGTGGTGTGTGGCCAATGCCACTTGTTGTGGGCCTATCACCTTCAATACATTTAACAGTTCTTTCATCTCTTGATACCAGTGGTCGGCCTGGATGTAGGTCTTGTTACCATCAAAAGATGGAGGGTTAAGCTTTTGTAGATCAATCAAGAGCTTCGTCTGTTTTGCATCTTCCTGCTCCTCTTGGTTCCTCTGACGTTCTTGCAGTACTGGTGCTGGTGGTGGAACCAGAATAGGTTCAGGTACCTGCGACTGTGGTGTCACCTGAGGGATCATTTGTGGTAAAACCCTCATTAGTTGGTCTAGTACTCACTGAGACATCTTAGTCATCATTGCCTTTAGCCTGGCCTCAATTCCAGCCGGTAATCTTTGTTCTCCCTATTCAGTTTCATCTGAGGTGGTCGATTAGGTAGAGTGTCTTCTTGTTTTGACCATTTGCTATAAATGGAGTAGATCATCAGTATTCATTCGTACGATAATGACTCTAGGTTCAAGTTTCTAGGTTCTCGATTCATTGAGTGGCCTAAAGGTTTTTCTTCTAGGTTCTTTTCATGCCTGGGTACAGGATTTGGTTTCAAAGCAAATAAACATTATAGCATGCTCTTCAAACAATCATACAGTCAAGCTAGAACAACAAAGTTTCAAGCTTCCACCTAAGCTTCCAGGTTCAAGTGCCTCATCTCTCTCAACCCCTTCAACTTAGGCTTTCATCCAAAACAAAAGCTGCACCCAAACAATTTTGTGAATTGCTCGATAACTATGGTTCTTGAGCCCACTATACCCAACTACCCCATCCCAGTGAGCATAGAGAAACTCGTTCTTCCATAGCTATCGATCATTTACGATACATGGCCCATCATTCTCCGAGTCTTCCTCCATACCTTTGAATTCCTATGCATCCCATACTACATAGAAACTAAAAGACATAGAAGCTTCCCAGTCCCGTTCCCTGACAAATAATTTTTTATTTTCAGACAATGTTTGTTTCTAGTCATGTCGTAGAGATTTATGATTTTGATCCACTGTGCCACTCAGGGCTACACCCATTTCTATCTAAGGTCTATTATCTGGACCTATGGTTTGATCTGGTTGACTCACAACCTTTGTCTAGTCAGGATACCGCCTTTGTCATCTTCAAATTTCTTTCCAACCTTCTAATTTTCTTCTATAGAAAGTAAAGGTGTTCTTCAACTCCAACTACTCATATAAGCTAGTGGGACAACTTCCAGATCGAACGTCGAGACCAAAGTCTAATTAGCAACTATGCTTTCTAGGGCGGGATAATCCACCTCCTTTTCAATGTTTAACTTTACTTGAGACAATGCTTACCCACTACCAGCTCAACTTGTAATCTTTGTATCCAAACAAAATATTTCAAAAATATTTATTTCCTTTTTGAAAACATTTTCTAAAAATGTTTTTCAATTTCAAAATAGAAGGTAAGGAAATCAAAATGACTAACACTCAATTACGATTTCTAATTCTTGTCAATCAACTAATTATTGACTTTCTAATTCTAGCTCAAGGCATCTAAAGCCTAGGCTCTAATACTACTTTTGTAACACCCCGGCCCCCGTGCTCTTAATTGGACATAACCATTTAGTCAATAGACTTACCCATTTAGATAATGGACTTAACCAGTTGGCAGGCTGGGCCAGTGCTACTTTGCAAGTGACACACACTTGACATTATAATCCCAATATCCCCTGCCTTAATAAAAAAAAATGTACAAGGCTACATTATAAGAGATAAAAGGAAATTCATACTCTTTATTTAATAAAAAATAAAAGTGCATAAAAATAAAACTTTCTACAACGAAATTAAAGACACAAGTGGGCAAACATGCCCTACATAGAAAATTTCAAGACAAAGGACTGTAAAAGGGAGGTGTCCCACATTCTTCTTCACAAGTTCAAATTCCTGAAAAATGTTAAAGGAAGAGTGAGCACAAAGCTCAGTGGATCTTAAACAACTATCCTCATATTTAAGACATTAACACATACATATTTCAACCACTTTCAAGCATTACGATGTTTCAAGCATTTAAATAATGTAAGTTGTAATTTAAACCAAAAGAGTTTTTCAACCCTTGATGTTCTCAAGTAAGTGACTTCTTAGAGTAAAATATAATATTTCTTAGTCTATTTCATTGGACTTTGGACTTAAGGATTCTAACCCACCAACCAATCACTTAGGTGTTATATACCTTATGAACTAATCATAAAAAGAGAACACCCATAGTGCTACTCAAACAACTATGATGGTACGTGGTTTGTATCACTATTTTTCTCATCTTAGATTTCATGTTCAAGAAATAATAATAATTTCCCATATTATACAATAAACTGAAAAATAAATTTCAGAATTTAAGAACACATGAAACAACTCGTTCATCATTTAAAAAATCATGCACCAAAACTTGGAACTCATCCCTAAACATGATACTACCATGAATGATCATAAAAATAGGCATGATCTTAAACATTTATGAATCTGAAATATTATATGAATGAGAATAGAAAACTGAAACTAAACATTTAAAATTTTCAAAAAAATAAATCAATCGAAATGGACATGCTAATAACTTAAATATGAAAAAGGTTTAAAAGGGCAGCTTCCACCTTAGCTTTAGATATTTTCCAAAAATCCAGCAGCATTTCCCCCACGTTTTTGGTCACTTCAAACTTCCACAAAACCACTCTCTATTGATCACTAAAATTCTGAAACTAGAAGCCTTTCCTTACGCACCAAATGAGACGTCAAGAAGAGGAAGAGAAAGAATAAGAAGAGAGTACACTAGTGGTATTTTCACTAGCTCTTGGAATGAATGATTTGTGAACAATGAAGGGTGGTATTTAAGTTTTCAAACACACTAAGGGACATCCATGGGCAGCGAGGGCAGCTACTTTCATTTGGGCAACATTCCAAACACTAAAGGTAGGACATGGTAAGTGTGCATATTTTGGCATATGTGTATATCTCTTTTGTGGGCCCACTAGTGATCTTGCTAGTCTTTGTTTCTAATTCAATTTCAGAGACTGAAATTCTTCTAGAACCCTTCTAAAATGGTCTTGGACGTCCCATAAAGAGAGTGAATATTCTCTCATATCTTTCCCCTTTGATTCCTTCGCTTCCTCGTCACACTTAGGCAAAAAAGGCATGTTTTTCTTCTCTTTCCTTTGGACGTCCAGCTAGTGGGTGTATGATATCAAAGCATGAGAGACACCATATCACACTCCAATTTTCAAATCTTGCACAAGGAAACTCTCTTTTTGAAGCTAGAATCAAATTTGGGTGTTTTTGGAGGGAATCCCTCAATCTTGGCGCCATATGTACATAAGATCACTACATATATACTTTCCATCTTAATTTTTCCTCATTTAAAGGTGACTACTATAATGAGATAAAGAGTATCTTTCTTGTTCTAGAATCTCCTAATAAGGATTGTCACATGTGCAAACTCACACATACACATGTGGGCCAGTTTTGGCTTAATTGGCAACAAGGTGCACGTGATCACTACATGGTGTACATGGGATCATCATTTTATGGATTTCTATAGGTGACACCTCTTGTGGGTGTATTGAATCGTCAATGTGGTGTATAAGATCATTTTACATGTGTTCAAATCAGGGAAGACGTTACTAAGGTGATTGGGAAGGGTGAGGGTGCATAGGATCATAGTGTTCCATCCATGTGACTTGCACATGCTTTGGGTGGCCATGCCTTCATAGGTTCACATGAATTTAAAAAAATTAATATCTCCCTAACCACTGGAAATTTAGTTGTATAACCTATAGTTTTGAAATCACATGATCAAAACACAAAATTTAAGGTATAGTTTGGCCCAAGTCATTTTTCCTTAGAAACTTTTCTTTATTTAGAGCCCACTGAAGGTACTTTACCTGAATCTTAGCCAAATGTCCCGATTTTTGGATATGTGGTGTGTCTTGTCAGGTTATGTCATCTCATAAAATTTTGGGTCATTCTGAATCCTTGAAGTACCCTAAAGTTCATTTCTTTCCTAATTTAAACCCCTGAAGGTGTTTTGACAAAATGAGAGCCCTAATCTTTACCAATGGAGCTAATTTTTGGATATGTTGTTCAATTGGCCGGTTCAAGTCACTTTGTTTTATTTGGTATGGAGTTTTCAGGGTATTACATTTCTAATCAAAGACCCATGGATCATAGACCGTATCTCCCCATGGCCTTTTTCCTATGAAAGTTTTCTTCATTCTCAATGCTTGGGCATCCATCCAGTACATGATCTTCGATACAGGGAGGTACATTGAACACCAACCCAATCTCAACGAAGAAAAACATGAGACAAGAAAGTTGTTCTTATCTTCTTGTTGCACTGCAAGCCTCTCGTATTGTTTTTTGCCCTCTTTCCATTTCAGTTCATCCTTAGTAGTGTTGTTTCACTACTATCTCGTTGTTATGGATGTGATGCAGATGCACCCTTTCCTTTTCGTACTATAGTATGGAATTCTTGCCATGGAAAAATGAGACTCTATCTTTATTTTCATTTAATTAGTCAATTCTTCAAAGATCTATCAGACAATGGAGTAACTGATTTGATCAGTGATTATTTGATTCGTCCTTCAACTTGGAATCAAATCACAAGAATTCTTTAATTTTTCATAAATACGGATTTGAACCATCATGAATCTTTCATATTTCAGTACCTAGGTGTAATCTCATATGCATTTCACAATTATAGGAATTAGTTCCATAATCGATACAGGACTCAATGAAGCCATTTTACAAATAATCTTTTATAGATTTATTGGTGTTACACTTTTTATTTCCTTAGCATGCACAACTTATGATAGAATATGTATTTTTTATCTTGACGAAACGGGATAAATAGTTATTCCAATGCCAATGTTTTTTACGATGTTCAGTAGGTTCTCCATGGCTTTTCTTGCATTTCTAGAAATGAACACTTTTTTTGCAGAATTTTTAGTCTTTTTTTAAGGAGGAAGAACAATGGTATTCAACCCACAAGAAGGAGATAACAACAATGGTGCATTGTCTATTCACATGAAAGCATTATTTGTTCAAAACCAGAGTGACAGTTGTAACTAATAATTTTGCTAACATTTACTTCAAGACACAGAAAAATGGATCCCAAAGTAGACATGTTGGCCAGAATTCTCGATAGAATTTGATATTGTTTGGAAACACAGGCTTGAGAGGCACAACTCGGTTACAAATGCCCTTAGTCGAAAATACGTGCAGGAGATGGTAGCGACCCTGACTCGCTTAGAAACAAATTGATTGGCTCGAATCAAGCAAGAATGTGTCTCAGACTCGATATACTAGAAATTCAGATAGCAAGTGTAGGATGCCATAACCAGGAAATGTTGGTTAAAGGATGACCTTCTCTATGCCAGAGGCAGGATGCTCTTTGCTCCTAGTAGTGGATACATACATACATACATACATAAATAAGAAATTTAAAATTATAAATATATAACTATAAAATTAAAAAAAATAAAAAATATAGTGAAGTTATCATATAATCATATAAATATTAAAAATTATAATTTAAATTGAATATTGAAGTTATAAATAGTATAAATAGTAAAAAAAATTTAATTATAAGTTTTGTTATAAAATATAATTGAGTTAAATGAGTCAATTTTGTATTATCATATTATAATTATGTAGTATAGCTTGTAAATATTTGAAATAATGTATCATTTCTTATAAATTTAGATATATTACCTTCATATGAATTTTAAAATAATGTGGATGCATGCTTATAATGTCACCTTTACCATGTAATCCTTGTTTTTCTCTTAAAATATTTTAAAAATTATGTTAATCATTATTTTTTTATATTAAAATTAGGGATAACAATTTATAACACGATATAATAATCTGATACCAATACAAGACGAAGTTAATAGGTTTTAGTTTAATATTATGAGTTTAGGTCAAAACGGGTCAAATATGATTAAATACAATTAAATGTAGCTCATGAATAAGTTAACTTGATAAATCTGAAAATAATATATTTAACACGATTATATATACATTATTTTTAATTATGAATACATTAGTTTAAAATTATTGTATTTATTATTTTGTTAATAGATTAATTTTTTAATTTTTTAAATATAATTTTAAAAACATTTAATTTATTTTTAATATGTTTTATATTTTTATTAATATTTTTTATAAAAAAATATTTTAAAAATTGATTATAAAAACTTTTTACGAAGGTAGTCTTTAAAGCGTATTAGGAAAAGCAATTAAAAAAAAAAAACACCAGTACGTAAGACCGCGTTGGAGAACGCTGCTTCGACGGCAAAAAACACTCGACGCGTCTCCAGGAAGGTGGGGAAAACGCAGAAGACGAACGGTGTCCGATCCAGAGATGGCGGAGAAGAAGAGAGAAAACAGAGAGGACATTGCTCCATCATCGTCTTCTTCTTCTTCTTCTTCTTCTTCATTGCCCAACCGACCTACTGACCAAGATCATGCTGGTGGGACGAAGGCTTGGGGAATTCTCTTATTCGGTCTTCTTGGAGCCACCGTCACCACTTTTGCTGTATGTTCTTTCTCCAATTTTCTTTTTCAGAGTTTTTGGCTTTCGATTGTTCCAATTTGAACGCAAAAATCACTGTTCCAGCGATACACTCCCAATTGGGTTTTGTTAGTTGCTCGGGGTATTACATAGATAAGTTGCTTTGACGTCTAGACTCAACCTTTTAGACGAGTTGCTTTGCGGTCTTGGCTCAACCTTTGGAAACCATTAAATCAAAACTGAGAGGCAGCTATCGGATGAATTATCAAATTCTGAGTTGTTTCTCAGCATTCTGTAGTGGGAAGCTTGAAAATCTTGATCTATTTATTTATTTGTCTTAGCGTGTGGAAACCTCTTTATTCGATTGCGACATTATCCCCATGCATCTCAACTATTTCTATGCGTTTCTGAACCTTTTTCATCATAAAGGTGAGACATTAGAGTCCAAGACCTTTGCGGGTTAGGTCAAGTAGAATGTGCATGAGTTGGGTTCTCAGTAGAGGAAACAAGTATAATTTTATTAATATAAGAGCAAAAGGTGCCAAATTGCAGCAAATTGCTGGCAAAATCAGGACAACCGCCTGTGACTAGCTCATAAAAAGGATAAACTCGTGTGACTTTTTACTGAAGAAAGCTCCCAACTGGTGTATCTCCCTGCATAACTACCTTGTTTGTTATGCAGACAGGATAGAGTTTAGATCACTTATTTTCTCTTATAGAACCGCCAAAGAGGTTTGGAAGGGGTGGGTTTCCTTTTTGAGGGGAAGATATAGGGTGCCATCTAATGTGGAGGAAAGACTTGAGGGAGGGAGGTCTCTTATAGGGTTGAAAAAGAGGTTTGGAAGAGGTGGGTTTCCTTCTTGAGGGGAAGATATAGGGTGCCATCTAATGTGGAGTGAAGACTTGAGAGAGGGGGGGGGGGGGGGGGAGGTAACAACACAAATGGGAAGCTGAAATAAATGAAAATGCAGATGCATTGAGGGGCATTTTACAAAAAACTAAGATCATGTGGATTTTCTGATCTTTACGCACGAATCTGAAATTTGATCCTAATAATTTGGGTCATCCTCTTGTCAACCTACATACAAAAGCCAAAAGTTACACCAAAACCTAATAATTGGTTTTGGTTGGTCAGGATGGTATTTTTATCCGGTTAAATTCTTTTTCCACCCAAGGCTGAAGGCAAGCAACGGCTATTGTGATCCCTAGGTCAGGGGCTGACCAAAATCCCACCCTTTAGATGATCCATGGACCTAGTTTCTCGGGTCTTCACTCCCTAGAATCTGTATTTGAACCAAGCATGTACTTTATGTTTGTTACCATGAGATCATTTCTTGTGAATTCTTCATATCAATTTTTAATGCTCTAATAGGTTGGACAGCTGAGGAGAACTGCTGAATGGTTTTACAACCAGGTACCTGTAACAACTAATGCAACTTCTTGATTTTGATTTGCATTTTGTTGAATCTTCTTTTGTTTAATTGCTTTTCAAATTAAAGCTTGAGTGCTTGTGTTGTAGGTGTTTTATATTCTTAATAATGCTAAATAAGTTCAACCTTCAAAAATCCTATTGGCCTTGTTTTTCAAGGCAAACATCAAATAGAATTAGAACTCAGTTCTTGGACTTCTACTTAGTGTGTTGTAGATGAAATTAAGGTACCTCCACCCATGGTATAAAAATTAGATGAATTTCGTTGAAATTAACTGAATTGATTAGGTAATTTGGACAATTGAAGCGAAGTTCACTTGTAATTATAAAATTACAAAATTATGTCAAAATTTTCGAAAAAATCGGCGAAGTTCACTTAAGATTGAAGTTTTGAAAATTTTTGTGGAAAAAATGTATAAAAGACAAAAAAGAGTATTTTCTATGAAAGAATTTATGTAGTGCACAAAGATTCTTCTTTATTATTATAAAGATTATACAAAAAATCATTCTCTATAATGAAAAAGATTTAAGGCAAGATATATGTAACTGGCGAGTGGCTATCCGAGAGAAAGAAACATGAGCTATAGCCTGAAGAAGAGATGATAGAGAGAAGAACGATAAATGAAAATCAGGGTTTATATTAGAGTTTGATGATAAATTTTTTTTTCTTTTTTCTAATAGTTTTAAGTTAACATGCGTGATGTGCATTAAACATTGTTAATGTTAACATATATATATTCGGAACCGTTATATGTATACTTTTATATGCATAATGCATTTATTATGTTTGTTTTCGATATTTTTAATAGAAATTGTGCATATTTTAACATTTATATGATATTTTTTTGAATTTTTCTAAGTTAGTAAATTTTTACAAAAATTCTTTCGAATTTCTCGAATTCTTCGAATTAATTCTAATTGTCAAATGTCGAAGTTTGGGGCAAAGTCGAATTTTCGTTCCTTGCCTTCACCTCATATAACACATAGTCCATAGTTATTAAGGTTTTTATTAATTTGTTAATGATATTCTTCCTATAGCCTTTTTTTTTTTTTTACTGTTGCAACCTATGGAAAACTAATTTTTCTTTATTAGCTTACAATGATATTTTTCCTAGACCTAAAGGGGGTTGTATATATTGGAAAACTATGCTATGAACCTCTTACCATAAAAAAGGTAGAATGGAAAAAGTTTGACATTCATTCAGCTACATCAGAAATGAAAATAGTAGGTAGGCTTATACTTGGTTGGAGCACGACATCAATGATAATTACGATGCTCTCGACAATTTCTTCAAATAATCATTCACATTCGAACAATTTTAAAGTTTGTGAATTGTGTTCCTCGTTTTGTATTTTAAAGTGAGTATTCATCTGACTTGTTTATGATTTCGCACAAAAGATGTCCAGGACTCAATCATCATGGAAGGATGCATCTAGTGGTTCATTTCGCTCAAGTTTCAGAGAAGAAGCATGGAAAAGATACAACCGTCGAATGCAGGAGGAATATGAAGAAGAAATGGAGAGAGTGGTGAGCTTTGTTGTTTTTTTTTTTTACTTTTTTATTTTTAAACAGCAAAATATTTCTGAAAAAAAATCTTTTGTTAAAATGATTATTCACTTGGTCTCTTTAAGTTTTATGTGCCTCTTTTCTGTAATTTCATTGTAGAAATATGAAACTTCGATACAAAAGGATAACTGGACAAAACCAGGAAATGACCCTCACATGTAAATATAGAGGATCTCCTCCAAAATCAAATAATTTTATCAAGTTCAGTATGATTGTATGTGTGAATTAGTGGTCATCTGAAAACCTTACCCATGTTTAATAGAGTTACAGATGCAGGAACATGGCAATATTAGGATTGAAAATGTATTTATTTAGTGATTTTTTTTTAATTGTGACTGAGGTCCACTTCTTGCAAAAGTCTTGGTGATCCTACGTATATTGCATTGAATTAAAAGCTTTGCTCTTTATATTGTTGAACGCCATCATGTCAATCTCATCAGTCCGTTACCTCGTTTAAATTAAGACTGTTTTGGCATTCAGGCAATGGTTCTTTCTCCTGAGAATTGGACCTTTAGATGAGCACCATTTGCTTTTCTTTCAACTTAGAGACTAAGAATGTATTCAATGTTGCAACCTTGCAGGGTAATGGGAAAATGAAATTTTATGGTTCTTCATGGTTTTATGCCTTGTTTATATGTTACACTGGAGTTAGCATTTTTCGTTGTAGGAGAAAAAGAATGGTGGAAAAAACATTAGAGGGAGATTATGCTTGTGTTACATATCTCTTAAGCTAAGCTAATCTAAGAGAGATTACCTTCGCTTTGGTCTTACAGTTGCATTTTTTCTTTTTCTTTTTTCCCTGTAAAATAGGCACTATATACGGTGGGGGTGCTAGCACTAGGGGAGCTTTATCAAATTTAGTAATGGGACAATTTTCATGGCTAGATTAGGTTCCTAGAATGTAGGCAGGGAGTTACCACATGAGGGAAGTGTAATCCATATGCATGGTATGGGTAGAGAACTTAGGAGATGAACTTTTGAAGTTTTAGATTCTACCCTTAGAAAAGAGAAGTGTGAAGGCGGATGAGAATATGTTATGTGAATAGGGATTAAAAGCAGCAATCTTGTTATGCTTTAAGGGTTCTATGAGTTTAAGTTCCAATCATATGAAATTAGTTCTGAGTTTGGTTTAAGGCCCAGTTTGTAAGAGTTGTCAGCGCCATGTAAGAGTGAGGTGGGGGCAAGAAATAGCATAAGTCAAAACAATTTGGAGGTTGTGTAGGCTGATTGTGTGGCTAATCAATGGGATTTGAGCTGCTTTTTCGTTGAATTTGAATCCTCTTGGAGGCCTGAGTTTTGCTGGATCTTGACACATTGCACAAATATTGATGAAGATGAGCACCCAATGATCACTATTATTAGACTTTAATTCATGCTTCAGTTTGCTCACAGAGATGAGGATAACCATTATATTATGTGATTTATTAGCGATAGAACACTATGTTATTTGCATCAACTATTTACACACTTTCTTTTGTGTCAAGGCATCCCTAATATGAAAATAAGTGACCAAAAAACAAATAAAAAAAAAAAAGAATCTGATGCAGTGCTCCAAATTTTATTCATTGCAGGATTCCATCTTTCTTGAAGCAGTCCAGTATGCTCAACAAAATATGACTTCATCTAGATTTGGACCTTCAGGCTACTTTAGAAGAATTATCTAATGCTGAAACAAACTTGAATAAACAAAGATAACTAATTGAAATGATATTCCAATAAATATCATTAAAACAAAGTGACAGAATTATTCATAGATTTTCTATATTGTCATTTTTGCTTTCAAACAATGAATAATATCACATTTATCCATAAACAAAAATAGTTCTTTCATTTTCTCGAGACATGGAGATGAACAGAGATGAACGGAGATTTCGCATTGATAGTAGTTGGAAAGCCACTCTAGGTGATTACAGAAGGGCTCTCACTGGAAAGGAGATAGACAAGGGAGCTAGATTAGAGGAGGAAAATGGACAGAGGTGAGACGAAGAGGTTATGGTCGAAACCATAAAGAAGAAGGAAGGAAGAGTGGAAATGGAAAGATACAGAATGGTGGTCAGCAAGCATGGAAAGAATACAGTTTCGACTCAAGATTTAAGACTTTTAAAGTTGAGGGGTCCACACAAGGAGATGAGGTTATAATACGGGAAAGGACCAGAACATCTACCTACGTGTTATCTATGAGTAAATGTGATCTGGAATGGTTGACCACCGAAGCGTCACTCGCGAAAAAGGCATCGAGAAATGGAGAGTTCAAGAAATCTAGAAGAGGAGATAAATACACCCTATTTATTGAGACTTATTCCAATACAAGGGGTAGCTTTATGAAGATGGCCAACTTACCTAGAGGGACTTTTCAGAAAATTTACATCCCAGAAGACATTGAGTTAGATACGTGGAATAAGCTCACCCAAGCATTAGATGACAGAGCACAGGAAGACAAAATGAACAGTCGCCAAGTGAACAGTCGCCAAGTGAAGACAGGGTCCCACATGTCCCAAGGTCGTTCTATCAAACCGCAAGAGTCGGTTAATATAGAAGAGAAGATACGAGACAAAAAAGGTCCCAAGAATTATCGAAGCGGTATTGAGATGAGAAAGCCTATACGACAAAAACCAGACATCCGGTCTGGGAAATTCAAAGTCATAAGGGTCACAGATTGCTATAGTTGGGAAGAAGTGGAGGAGGAATTGTCTGAGGTTTTGGGAAGGGATCCACATTTGACGGTGATTGATGTTGCCAGAGCGCTGATACATAGTTGGAACGGTGAGGAAACATTCCGACTTCGGGGTCCTCCACACGCCCAGTTCAGGACCGAAGTCCTTATAGAGGATTGGAATGACTTTGAGTTGTGGGAACAATGCAAAATCGCATGCAGAGATAGCTGGATAGGCATTGAAGGTATACCAGCCGAGAAATGGGGGCTACCCTTTGTCGAGCAAATAACAGAGGAGTGTGGAGGACTTCTAGATATAGCAGAAGATACTCTCAGTAACAAATTAAAGGAACTAGCTTTCATTAAAGTGAGGGGTTCCCATACTGGGTTCCTACTGGCTGAGTTAGAGATTTACGATGATGACGAAGTCACTGAGCTATGACTGTATGATCTACAAAGGAAGTGGTGCCAAGAGGTGGAAGAATTTAGAGAAAGTGATAGGAAGAGGGCGAAGAAGGCCTGGAAAATGATGAAGAGAGAAGGGCCGCCGGGGAAGGCGGAGTGACAACGGTCGGAGGAGTTGAAGAAGACGAAGAAGGAGAATGATGACGATGTGACAACACAAACAACGAAACACAATCGTTGTCTCACGAAAGTCAAACAAAACAGGGCGATAGGTGAGGTACGGCGATAGGTGAGGTACGACGCCGATCTAGTAGGATAAGGATGCAGACTCAGAGCAGGGATGACATGCAGAGGAGGAGCAGGAAGAAGTAGGACACCGACCAAAATGGGGCACCAGAATTCCCGCATCAGGTTGAGGACCCGAAACCTGAGTCGGAGGTCCAAGAACAGATGGAGCAGGCTCACGGGTCCGAAGATGATGGGCCTGGGCCGATGGATTAGGGACAACAAACCAAAGTGGGGCCCAATAAGGAGGGGCAGCTACCCAGAGAGGAAAGAAGCCCGAGAAAAAATTTAGAGAGGTTGTACCTCAAAACGTATACTAGAAAGCAAGCCAATAAGGCCAAGAATGATAACATCTGGATCGAACTAACAAGCCCAGATAAAGCCAAAAGAAAAGGAAAGGAAATTATCACATATTCCTCTAAGTCTGAAGATTACATTCCAGAAACTCCTTTCTCCACTCTAAAGTGGCCAGACAGGGCGATTGAAGAGGAAGGCACAGACCTAGATATGATCAGCATTGGAGACAGGCCTTGGAACCCAAATGTACGCTCTATTATACGTTTTCCTTCACCCACTAACGATGCAGGTGTCTACAGAACCTCACCACTGAGGCATGAGAAGGATGGGGAACGGAACAGAGTGCTACAAGTTGGCGAACACTCAAACAAAAATGAACTTGACAAGAGTAAACCGGAAGAGAATGAGGATTCTGGAGTGTACAGAGTGGCTTGATTTTTGAAGGAGATAGACATAAAGCTCTTTCAGTTAGAGGTTTCGGAGTAATGGACTAGGCAAGTCTTGGGTTAGTGATCCTAATGAGGATATTTTCCTGGAATATCAGGGGTTTTGGTCCCTGGCAAAAATGTTGTACAATCAAACGCTCAGTTCGAGTAGCTTCACCCTAGATAATCACCTTCCAGGAGACCAAACGAATAAATATTTCCCAAGAGATTATGGGTCTAGTGTGGAAGAAGAGATTTTGCAACTGGACCTCTATCCCCGCAGATGGCATAGTAGGGGGTATCCTGGTAGCTTGGGACAGCCGCCAGATTACAATCACTGATCAGTTCGTAGGCCGTTATTCGCTCTTGATACAAATTTGCCATCCAAGTAATATTAGTTGGTGGTTCACTTCTGTGTACGGTCCCTGCTCCCCTAAGGATAAAGACTCTTTCTGGGATGAACTAGAGGCTCTCTTGTCAATTCTATCGGGGCTGTGGTGTATAGGAAGGGATTTTAATGCTATCAGGTGTATGGAGGAGAAGATCCACTGCTCGTCTTCGTCGCATGACATGAAGCAGTTTGATGATCTCATTAACGAGCTGCACTTGAGGGACGTCGAGCTTCAGAATGCAAGGTTCACTTGGTCCAATAACAGTGATCAACCAACCCTTTCAAGACTGGACCGTTTCCTCGTAAATTCGAACTGGGATAACCTATTCCCAAACAGTCGCCATACTACCCTCCTATGTAACACTTAAGACCATTGGCCAATTCAATTGGATAATCAACCGCGGTGGTGGGGTCCAACTCGTTTCAGATTTGAGCACTCCTGGATGGATCGGAACAAGTTCGGAAATAACATTAAGGAATGGTGGAACAAGTTGTCTCATGAAAAATGGCGAGGATATAGATTCATGCAGAAACTCAAAGAGTTGAAGCTAGATTTAAAAACCTGGAGCAGGAACTTTCGAGATGCTGATGATTGTGCGAAGGAGGAGCTATATCTAAAAATTCAGGAGCTAGACCGTAGAGCAGAATAGGGCCTTACCACACAAGGGGACAAAGAACTGAGAGCCAGAATCATGCAGGAGATAAATACCATTGAAAACAGAATCAACAGGGAGGTCAGATAGAAAGCTCGCATGAAGTGGGTCAAGGACGGTGATACTAATTCGAGATTCTTCCATAAGCTGCTATCAATTCGGAGAGAAAGGGTTTTCATATCCAAAATCAAAGATGCAGACAGAGTCATGATTGAGGAGGAGAGAGATATACAACATCATATCATCACATACTACACAAACTTATTTTTTGACGGCAAAGGGCCTAAATGGGCAATTGATGGGATAGATTGGAATCCTATAGTAGAAGAGCAGAATGATTGGCTTGAGAGACCGTTCATGGAAGAGGAGGTGAAGGAGGTGGTTTTTAGTTGTGAAGGAGAGAAAGCCCTAGCTCCAGATGGATTCACAATGCTCTTTTATCAAAAAAACTGGGACTTGTTGAAGACATATATCATCCGAACCTTGGAAGAGTTTTATTCCACGAGTGTTATCAATAAATGTGTAAACGAGACATACATATAATTGATCCCAAAGAAGACTTGCTCGGAGAAGGTAGAGGAGTACAGGCCTATTAGTCTGGTAACTAGCTTATATAAAATTATCGCTCGAATCCTAGCGAGGCGCCTTAGGGAGGTGATACATGTTACAGTAGCAGAGAATCAAATGAGATTTGTAAAACGTCATATTTTCGATGCTATCCTGACGGCAAACGAGGCGGTTGAGGATTATAGAGTCAGGAAAAAAGAAGGTTTGGTGGTTAAAATTGACTTCTCTAAGGCTTATGACTCAGTTAGATGCAAGTACCTTCTTTATGTTCTAAAGAGGAAAGGATTTGGAGAGAGGTGGCGATGCAAATGGATAACGGGATGCTTTTCCAAAGTTTCTTACTCAATATTCATGAATGGTCAGCCGAAAGGGGAAGGCAGTTCGGGCTCCAAGGCTTCGAGGTAGGAGGCCAAAAGATCTTTCTTTCCCATCTCTTTTACGCTGATGACGCCTTATTCTTCCTCAACAATGATCCTAAAAGCTGGGAGTTGCTCCTAATGACCCTAGAAAGTTTTTCTCTAGTTTCTGGTTTGAAGATAAATTTCCTCAAAAGCCAAGTGGCTGTGTTAATATTAAGGATGAAGATATGAATCTAGCACCCAAAATCTTTAACATTCCCTTGTCCAAATGGCCTATGAAATACCTGGGTCTTCCGTTGGGGGGAAATCCTAGAAGAATCTCCTTTTGGGATCCGGGGATACAAACTGTCAAAAGGAGAATTGAAGGATGGAGATGCAACTACTTATCCAGGTGTGGCCGTCTTCTTCTAATTAAAGCTGTCTTAGAGGCACTTCCAACATATTATATGTCAATTTTTTAGATGCCGACTGCGGTTCAACAGGAGTTAGATAAGGGCATTAGAAGATTTTTTTGGATGGTCGAGGGGTGGAGAAGGCAAGGCTCACATGCTTGTCAAGTGGCAGCAGGTTTGCAGGACCAAGGAGGAAGGGGGATTGGGAGTAGCTCAACTAAAAATAAGAAATAACGCCCTAGTAGCTAAATGGCTCTAGAGATTTTCTAGGTTTGCAGGACCAAGGAGGAAGGGGGATTGGGAGTAGCTTAACTAAAAATCAGAAATAACGCCCTGACGGCTAAATGGCTCTAGAGATTTTCTAAGGCCCAAGACCAACTATGGAGCAAGATAATAACAAGCATCCATGGGAGCTCACAGAATGACATGATAGCAGGTTTGAATGCTAAGGTCTCAAATAGATCTCCTTGGAAGTTCATCTTTGTACTCAAAGTTTATCCCTCATATCCAATGGAAAATTGGAGATGGAAAGCGCGTCAGATTCTGGGAGGATGCGTGGTGCACATCGACCACACTTAAAGAGGATTTTCCTCGACTGTACAGGATTGTTCAATGCCGTTGCTTCAAAGCTTTGGGGGGGGGGGGGGGGGAATTGAGGAAAATGATAATAATGGGGCATGGAATTTGGATTTTTGGAGAAACCTCAAAGATGAGGAGGTTGGGGACCTGGCTACCTTACTCAACAGGTTTCAGCTGGTGCAGTTTAACACACAGCCTGATTCTTGGCGATGGATGAAGGACAAGTCTGGGGTACTTCATGACGGTATCCTGCTATAACACGCTATTAGCAGGAGAGGGGACCTTGACAAACGGGAGTTTGACACCAATTTGGAAAGCTAAATTGCCTATTAGATTTAAAATTATGTCCTGCTTGATAATGCAAGGATGTTTAAATTGTACTGCTCAAATATAGAAGAAATTTCTTAGTTATTATTTATCTACATCTTGATGTTGTCTATGCAAGGCCGCTGAGGATGATGTTTGACATCTCTTTGGGGAGTGCAAGGTTTTAAATACAGTGTGGAGCTCTTGGCAACAAGAACTTCCAACTATGCCTAGACCCCCAGACAGTACTAATGTTCATACTTGAATTTTAGATCATGCGGATCATTTGAAGAGTTACTGGTTGTTGATGGTTTTTGCAATATGGGCTACGGTGTGGAAGGCGAGGAATAGTAGTATCTTCCAGAATTTTGGTATCAATGTAAATAGAATAGTGGAAAGATCGCACTTTTGATGTTTGCAACCTGGGTTTCTTTTGGAAAACTGGGGCTAGGATATTCTTTTAGTGACTGGATGATTTGGTGGGCTTCAATCTTGTACTCTCTGTAATAGGGGGATCTAGGTTTTTCTTCTGTACTTTTTACACTTAGGCGCTGGACATCTCGTCCTTTTAATACAATTATGTTTTCTTCCAAAAAAATAAAAAAATATCACATTTGTCCATAAACTCCAAAAAATATAGAATCTGCAAAATCTTACTTTCGGGCATTTGATGTGGTTTTATGGCTCTAAAATGCAAAATCATTAGTTCCATTGAGGTTATAAAGTTAAAATGGTGATTATATAATCAATGGTCTGTGGAAGTTGTCACTTGATTTAGTTCTTCACTTTATTACAATTTACATGTCCAATCCCATATGCCCCTATTTTAAGAACAAGTTTTTGTATATTAGTCTTTTTATTTTCCTGACTCAAGCGTTCCTTTTTCAGGAGCGTATAAGACGCATGCAAAGTGTATTCAATAGAGAAAGAAATAAATATAAAAGGAGCTATGAGAGCTGGAGAGAAAATGATCGAGGTGCGTTTCATCAACATTTCCAGAGAGAAGATTGGTATTGGAAGACTGATACATCCTACAAAGAAGGAAGAACTAATTCTAGAGCAACCCCCAGAGAAAGAGGGAATTATGCATTATCACATCATTACTCTGTCTTGGGCCTTGACAGGTAATAGTCATTGTTTTCTGGACCGCATCATCAGAGGTTATGATTCTGTAGTTTGCTCACGCCTGTTCAGAGCATAAAAAGAACAGTATCATATTTTTAATAGTTAGGATTCTTTGCTGTACCATGTTCCAAATCACTTCTTTTAACATATTTTACTAAAATCATTCAATAGTCTAATTAATTGATTCTTGATTCTGCTTGTAGCATTTATTTTTCTGTATGACTTACTTGGGTATTATCTTAGTCAGATACAGGCTTTCTTTATTGAATAATTGAAAATGGATAAATCTACATGACAGCTGTAGGATTTGTGTGGAAGTAGATATTTATGATTTTCTGTCCATTCTTAATATATTTGCTAATAAATATAGTTCATCTAAAACTAAGATATCAGCTGTAGGCCTAGTGCTGAATGGTTAGACCTTCATGGGAATGAAATGTAAATTGTATCATGAATTGGAGAAGATCTCGAGCTTGATGTACATTCCATTGTCTGTAATGTTACTATTGAATCGCATGTCGTTGCTCAACTGATGACATTCAAAACCATGGCTCCTTTCTTTTTATATCAAACTAGTTGCATGCATGAGCTCCATGAGATTTGTTTGATATTTTCCCAGATCTCTAGCAAATGACCATCTTTGGAGTTGTTGAGTATTTTCTTGGAGTCATGGTTCTTACAATTTCTGAAGAGTGAAGATTACAATTTTGTTACATGCCAATTTACTTTTGATTTTATGGTAACTTTCAGAGCTTATAAAATTTATGGTTCCACAGAATTGGTTTTGCCATGGGGTTGTGGCCGACAAAGTACTTAGGTTTGTTATTGGGAGGAAGGCCTAGAAGTTCTCCTTTTTGGGAATCAGTACTCACAAAAATCTCAAATAGGTTGAATGGGTGAAAAAGGCATTCCTATCAAGAGGGGCTTTGTTCATTTATTAGATTGTTTTTATCACCTATTAATCTTTCTACACGTTCATGTTTAAACTTTAAAGTGCTGGAGGGATTGCCAAAAAGATTGAGTAAATTCCTGATGTTTTTGTGGAAAGGTATGCAGGAGGGTCATTCCATGAAGTTGGTAAAGTGGGAGATTGTTCCAAGACCATTAGAGAAGGAGGTGTTAGCTGAAAATGATTGTGGTAGTTTTGTAGGGGGAAGTCAACACTGATGGTCAGGGTAATTGCAGGTTGTCATGGGTTAAAGCCTTTGCATGAGGGGGCTGGTGGGACCGTGGGAGAATTGCGAGTTCTTATAGAAGCCATCAGAAGTTTTTATCATCATTGGGTCATGAAGCAAATCAACACATTAGGCTGAAGTTAGGATATGGGCTTTCACTCCGATTTGGGGAAGATAACTGGCTGAATTCCAGGCCATTGGCATTGGAATTCCCTAATCTTTACCTTGTCTATCCTTCCCCCAACTACCAATTGGAACTTACATTTCTGCACAAATCTAACAGACATTGAACAGAATGAGTGCTTTTTCTTTTTTTTTCCCCCCTTTTTAAAATCAAGATACAACTGAAATGTATTATATAGTAAATGAGTTATATACATCCATACACAGCAATATCTGAACCATCCCTAATTACAAAATGAACCACACGATAGCCCCTTTACCTAACCATAGATCTCATTCATGCATCTCCTCGACTTCATAAACCAATCTGACAGTGAAGGTCCTTGAATCAACTCCGAGGGGACCACCCAAGAGTTTGCTGCTGGTTTTATATCATCCAATAGTTTGATGCCATTTTGACTTTTCCAATTGAATATACAACTGTTTCTTTCAAGCCATATATTCCATAATGTTGCCATGAATGACATGTGTTTAATCTCGCTAGACAAGACAAAGGAGATGTGATTGTTATGGGGGAACACTCTTCTATGGACTTTGGAGGTACAAATCTCCCCCCAGAATACTTCTCCTCCCATATGAATTTAGCAGTTGGACACTGGACAAAAATGTGTTTCAAAGTTTTACCATGTGGAAGGCATAAACTATAGTGGTAAGGACATAAACATGTACAAGTTAACTTCTGTTGGATCATATCTGTAATACTCCGGAATTTTGTCAAATAATTTAAAATAAATAAAATAAGATTTTAAGAAATTTTTGAGTGCAAATTATGGGTTGGCACGTGAAAAATAAAATATATTGGAGATATAATATAAATTAGGCAAATAGGACCTTAATTTGATAATTAGATGAAAATTTAAATTTAGTAGAATTAATTATGAAATTTAAAGAGTTGCTTAAGAAATAAATAGAAATAAAGTATAGATACACATATAGGTTAATATGTGTATGAATAAGGTGTGTGTTAGCATAATAAATGATAATACTACATATTATAGGAATATATACATAGAAAAATTTATATAATTAAATAAAAATGTAGTATACGTACATTTATTAAAAATAAATCAAACATTATGTAAATATTAATTTATAATTACATAAATTATTATCTGAAAATGAAATATGAAATAAATAAAAATATATGAAAATAGGGAAATATGGAATAATATGTCTAATAAATACAAAAAAATAAATAATTAGAAAGAAAAAAATATTAGTAAGTCCTTAAAATAGTATGATTTGTGCAAAAATCAATGTTTGCACAAATTAAAAAGTGAAATTGGGTTCATAATTAGCAATTTTCAGATAAAAGAAACCCTAGAAAGTGATTTTGTAAATAGAAACGTATCCAACGACTGTTGACTATTAATCTGAATCCAATCTTGCGATCCAACAGCTGTAAGACAATCGCACCGAACACCCTGGAACACTGAATCACCACAGATCTAACGGTCTGAAATCAACAAGTTCAATCCAACGACCTAGATTAGAGATATCTCTGATCGATCGCGTCACTCGAGGTCCATCAGACGATCCAAATCGAGGCGCTCTTAGATGATCGCAAATGAGTACTTCGATCAAGGCAAATCGGACGGACAGAAACAATTGAGGACGATCGGACGACCAGAACGAGTTTCGTTAATCGTGATATGCGTGTCTCTAGGACGATCGGAGGGCTCAAATTGGATTCATTATTGGTCGATCGCGAATGACACTGCGCTCGAGGTTGATCAACGGTCCACAGCGAATTCGTTAATCTCCATCCCGAACGGTGCTGTGCTGGAGACTCATCCAACGGTCCACGATTGAGGCGCCTTGATAAATGCTGTGATCGAGGATATCTAACGATTAGGAGCCGAGACGATGATCGCGATCTGATGCTGTGATCGAGGATTATCAACGTGCCAGATTAAATGCTCCGAAAAATCAGAAAAAAATCGATTAAATACTCCAAAAATTCGAAAAATCAGTTTCTACATTCCCAAAAATTTCCAAAAAAATTTCTTGCTAATCTCCTATGCTTGAGGGGCACGAAATTTTGAAGAATTGGCAAGTTTTCCACAAAATAACACTCCAAACTTGTCATTTTCTACCCTTTTGAACTCTATATAAACACCCCCATGCTCACAATTCATCTCATCCTAAGAAACAAGAGTTGAATTGTCATCTTGTTCTCTAAGCCCTCTTCTTGGCTCCCCTTCTCACTTTCTTTTTCCTCTTGTGTGTGAAGTTCATTAGTTTGGGAATTGGTTTTGGGTGATTTTCTTGGTGATTGAGCTTTGGGAACCATTGCTTCAACTTTGGGGAGAAAGTAACACAAGGTGGAAGTGATTTCTTAAACACCCCTTTTTCTTATTCAAAGTTCTAACATGTTCATTGTGTGTATGGTTTTAAAATCAAAAGATTTTCAGTTCTAGCATTCTAAA
>JAJIYU010002049.1:0-32354 GCA_030144865.1 Tinospora cordifolia | reverse complement strand
TGAAGACGATGCCTCTGCAGATTAATGTAAATTAATGACAGTGTACAGGATAGTAGAAAATGATGTGTATTGTAGGGCTTGATTATGTCAAATGTCAGTAATATTTGTATTATCAAAAGATGTTTATGGATCCCACAAAATTATTCATAACTCTGATAATGAAGCAATGTTTTCAGATTATTATATTTATATTTTATCCCTTGGATATTAACTATTGAAACTAACAAATAAATGATGAAAAGAAAAAGTAATATCCCCAGTTCTCAGATAGAAAGCAGGACTGATTGCACTCGAAAGAAATGACGTCTCAAGCTACGAGATAACCATGTCACCTATGACGTATGTGATAGAAAAAGAACGGGAGCTGGGGGTGTTACAAAAAATCTTAATTTCAGTGTCATTAAGTTCAGAGTTTCATTCTGGACATTTTAGTACCCATCGACTAAAATTCTAGTATTAATGGGTATACCCCCTATGTGTTGACTTTCAACTACCATATAATTTCTAGAGTCAACGAGGGTATAAATAATATACATATCTGTATTCTACTTGTAAATTTGAATACAATGATATATATATTGTATAGTTTCATTCCTAGGAAAAATACGTCCTAATTTCTGGGTTGCGCAGTAAACTAATGCCTTGTATTGAAAATTACACTATGAAAACTGTAAATCACAATTTCTATAATAATTCCAAATTGGACAGAGGTAAAAAATGGTTTATCCAAAATGTCAGATTTTCAAAGTGCGCAACTCCTCTTCTTTTTCTCCCTTTCCTTTTTTTCCTCCCTTTTTTTTCTTTTCTTTGTCTTTTTCTTCCTTTTTCTCTCTTCCTTCTCTCTTCTTTCTCTCCTTTCTTTTCTCGGATGGAATGGTGAGCAAGATTTGAGGGACGAGGAAATGAGTTTGAGCATCCCTTTATATAGCCAAAATTATGGTGGGTCCCATATCCAAATAAGTCAACAATAGTGGCTATCTCATCTTGACACATCATGCATGTTATCCCCTAATAATCTTTAATTCATATTTTCATAAAATGAAAACTTATCTTACACCTCACCAAGCTAATCTCCTTTATTAAATCAATTTCCGTTAATTCATTTTCTTTCATTATCTTTCCAAGTCATTAGATAAAGATTTAATTTAACTATTTTTTTTATTTTCTTAATCATCCATCCAAATCATCATTTATCTCTTGAATTTATTTTATTTTATTTCTTCCAACAAATCACTCTTATTCAATATTTCTACTTGATTAATTAATTAATTAATTTTTTTTTTTCATTTCCATCCAAGCATACATATATACATAATAATCAACATATATATATGTATTGTATCATCATCATATATATACTTTTCTATTTAATTTAAATATATGTAATACCTCATAATTTTGTCAAATAACTTAAATGAAAAACAATAAACAAGACTTACTGAGAAAAATTCTAAGATATTTGGAGGCAAATGAAATCTTAGTATCAGGATGATCTAATTAATGATATAAAGTTAGTGGAATTATCGAATATTAATTAATTAATTTATAATCATGCGAGTAGTGGAACAATTATGGAATTAATTAGAGTGAATTATATAATTATTCGTACCCTTCTGAAAATAAAAATATGAGATAAATACATAGAAATGAAGAAATAAAACATAATATAAAGAAATATAAATTATTAATTGTTGGCAATATTAAAAAATAGAAATAAATAAAATAAATACAATATTAAAGAAATAGAAAGGGAAAAAACATTAGCAAGTCAATAAAATGGAAGGATATGTGCAAAAATTCATGTTTACATAAATTAGAAAGTGTAGAATTGGTAAATTTCGGATAATAACAACCTTAGAATGTAATTATGGTAATTAAAAACTACATCCAACGGTCCAAAATCAATCTGCACAATCCAATGAACGAGATCAAAGCCAAACCAGCACTCAGGAGCATCGGATCATCAAAATCCAATGGCCCAAAATCAATCCGCTTGATCTAACGGTCCAGATCATTTTCGTTGATTGCGAATAGAAATCCGAACACTACGATCGATGACAATCCAACGGCCAGGATCCGTGCTTGCGTTGTGATGATCATCTGATGCTACGCTCGAAATTCATCCAATGTTGGAGATCAAAGTCGCATTAGTCAATCGCGAACTGTGCTGTGCTCGAGGTTCATCCGACAGTTAAGATCAAAGTCACATTGTTAATCGCGAACGGTGTTGCGCTCGAAGACGATCTGGTGGTTCAAATTTGAAACGTTTTCATCGATCACGATCCAGTGCTGCGCTCGAGGTTGATCAACGATCTATGCGAGTTTCGTTGATCGCGAACAACCATGCTGCGATTGAGGCTCATCCGACTGTCTAGATCTGAGGTGCCTTATTAATCACAAATCATGTGCTGTGTTCGAGGATATCTAGTGGTCCGGATCTGATACGATTTCTGGATGATCAGGAACCATTGATGTGATCGAGGATCATCAACGACCTAGATTCATGCTCCGATTAAAACTAAAAAAATAACGAAAAAAATCCAAAAAAAATTCCTAAAAATCCAAAAATTATGTTTCTAAATTTTCCAAACACACTTGCTATTTTCCTATACTTGGGGGGCACAAAATTTTGAATAATTAGCAAGTTTCCTACAAGGAGAACACCAAAAACTTACCATCTATGTCATTTTAAACTCTATATGAAGGACCCCTGGTGTTCTCATTGTTTTTATCCCACGTCAAGAGTATACTAGTCCCTCTTGACTCTCTCTAGCCTTCTTCTTGGCAATCCCCTTAGTTCTTGAGTGTTCTTGAGAGTTCTTGAGTGTTTGGAAGCTTTGAAGTAACGAAATTCTGCCAGATTCAGAAGAGTGAAGAAGAGACTCATTTAAGGGGGAGGTGATTTCTAACTTTTACTTCTTTATTTTAATTTGAATAAGTCTTGCATATGTGATGATGTTTTGAAGTTGAATGATTGAATATATGTTTTAAATATTCATGCTTTATTTATTTGATGTGTCATGAATATACATGTTATGCATGTTTAGAAATCAAGAATAATGATGCATGATATGCTTGAATTATGCCATGAATAAATATTTGATGTTTCATGTTATATACATGTTGCGTCAATGGTTTAATCTGATATTGTGTATTTTATCACTAAGAAAAGATTAAATAATGATTCAATCCATGTAATGGCGTGATGATGGACTGCATAGTGTCATCGTGTGTATTCCCCCCCCCCCCTCGATCCGGCTTGCCAGCTTACCTTTGATGATTTTGAACTGGGTTTCCAAGAGTGATCCCACTTCATAGATATTGGGTTGGAGTTTCCAAGAGTGATTCTTTCTCCCAACGATGTGGAACACAGAGATTAAACTCTTTCGGTTCGAATGTCAACCATAAACAAGAAATTTGTTTGAATCACCTAATGTACAAAAGTTTTTGATATGCTTGATTTGTTTGAATTGAAATAATGATTTAAATGTTTAAAAATATCTACTGAGCTATGTGCTTACCCTTCCTTCTATTTTTCAGGTAACTGAATTACATAAAGACCATGAATATTATTTAGGTTCTTTTTATTTAGAAAGTTTCTAATTTCTATGTAAGGGCATGTAGCCCAAGTTTTGAATCTTCCACTGTAATAGTTTTTCTTTAAGATCAAATTATGTACTCAATTTTATTTAATTAATTGAGTTTATGAATTTTAGTTATTTCTCGTACTATTGCCTTATTAAATTCTTCAATTTATGTTATGTACTGTTAAATACAATCAAGGCATGAAATAATTGAAATAGAAAGTGATGCAAGTTGTATACTTGTAAATATAACACCATCCCGGCCCGCCATTTGGTTTAGTCCACTATCAAGAGGATGGTGGTCATGTCCAATGCTTAAAGATGTGGGGGTTGGGGTGTTACAATATACCCCTCTCTATATATATATATATATTCATACATAACTATATGTATACCTATATATATACTTGAATTAAATGATTGGATTCATCATTTTCATTTTAATACCCACATTAATTAATTTTATTTCTAAAAATCACATATTACCATTTAATTTATACATTAAATTATACAATACCCATAAAATCATGTATTTTTATTTATAATCCATTAATTAATACATCAAAATACATGTTGAGCCCATTGACTCAATTTCTTGAAAATACGAGTTGTTACAATCTCCCCTCCTTAAAACAAATTTCATCTTCAAAAATTACTAAAATAATAAAAGATCAAGAAGCGACTCTCATAATCTTAGGAAAATGACTCACCATGTAGTCTTCTCACCCCGAGGCGTCCTGCTCGGTACCATGAAACTACCAACGTACACATACCATTGGTATCTCCTTGTTGCACAATTTCTTCACAGCCCGATCAATGATAGCTACCGAAACCTCATCATATGAACAATCCTCTCGCAACTCAACATGTCTCTAATCAATCACGTGCGAGGGATTGGGATAGTACTTTCTAAACATCGACACATGAAATACATTATGTACTCCTGCTAGCTGAGAAAGCAATGCTAACCGGTAAGCCACAAGACCTATCCTCTCGAGGATCTCAAAAGGTCCAATGTATCTCGGAGTGAGCTTCCCTGAAACACCAAAATGAGTCTGCCTCTTCCGAGGAGAAATCCGAAGTAGTACATGATCACCAACGACAAATTTAAGGATCTTTCTCTGATTATCAGCATAACTCTTCTGTCGATCCTGAGCTGCCTTCATGTTTAGACGAATCTGTTGAATTTTCTCAGTCTGTTCTTGTACAAAAGTAGGGCCCAAAACTTTTTTGTCACCAACCTCGGCCCAACAAGCTGGCGATCGGCAAGGTCGACCACATAACGCCTCGAATGGTGCCATCTTGATACTCACCTAGTAGCTGTTATTGTATGCAAACTTGCATAATGCTAAATGATCCTCCCAGCTACCACCAAAATCAAGGATGCATGCACGGAGCATATCCTCTAGAGTCTGGATTACTCTTTCTGACTAACCATTAGTTTGTAGATGGAAAGTCATGCTCAAGTTTACTCTAGTCCCTAACCGTCTCTACAAGCTCTACCAAAAATGGGACGTAAACTGAGCATCTCCATCGGACACAATGGACACTGGGACCCCATGTAATCTCACAATCTTTGGGATATATAATCGACTCAGCCTCTCAACCGAATCTCTAATATGAATCAGGAGAAAATGAGCAGACTTAGTCAATCTGTCAACAATAACCCAAATAGTATTGTGTCTCTGCTGAGTCCAGGGTAATCCCATCACAAAATCCATAATAATGTGCTCCCATTTCCACTCAGGAATAACCAAGGGCTATAGTAAACCACTGGGTCTCTAGTGCTCAACCTTAATCTGTTGGCACGTGTCACGTCTCTACACAAAGGTTGTAATATCTCACTTCATCCCCGGCCACCAATAAGTACGTTGAACATCATGATACATCTTATTGGTGCCTGGATAAACGGTATACCTCGAGCGGTGCAGCTTTGCTAATACTCCCTATTTCAGGTGAGGGTCATCTGGTACCCACAATCATCCCCTAAACCTCAGTGCACCATCACTGTCAATCAAACCACTCCACACGAGAAGTGTTGTCTGCCCACTCCTAGTATATCACATAATTAATGTCATGAGGCTATACCTCCATGATCTCAGTAAGCAGCACCAGCTGAGCTCTCATTTGTGCATTGACTCTGGTCTCGATCGAAGTCTCGTGAATACTCATCAATATCACATAATCAATCATCATCCACTCCTGAGACATATGTCTAGCCACACAAGTTGTCTCAACCTGTACTCTACTCAATGTATCAGCTACTACATTGGTTTTCTCGAGGTGGTACTCAATGGTAAAGTTGTAATCCTTAAGAAGCTCCATCCATCTCATCTGCCTCATATTCAAATCTCTCTGAGAAAATAAATACTTGAGGCTCTTGTGACCTGAATAAAGTGTAAAACGCTCACCATATAGATAGTGTCGCCAAATCTAGAGCGCAAACACCACTGCTGCCAGCTCTAAATCATGGACAGGATAATTTCTATCATATACCTTCAACTGTCGTGAGGCATGAGAAATCACCCAGTCTCCCTGCATCAACACACACCCAAGGCCTGTCCTACATGCATCTATATAGATCACCAACTCATGGCCGGGTTCAGGTAACACAAGTACTGGTGTAGATGTCAAATGATGTTTTAGCTCAAGAAAGGCTTCCTTACACTTATCTATCCATATGAATGGCATGTCCTTCTGAGTAAGTTTCGTCATAGGTGCAGCAATCCTTGAAAAATTTTGCACAAATCTCCGATAATAACCTGCCAAACCCAGAAAGCTACGAATCTCCGTCACTGTGGTAGGTCTCGACCAATTAATAATAGTTTCAACCTTTGTCGGATCAATAGAAATACCATCGGCTCCAACCACATGACCTAAAAATCGGACCTCTGTCAACCAGAACTTGCACTTGCTATACTTAGCATATAGACGGTGATCTCGAAGAGTCTGTAGTGCGATCTTCAAATGTTCGGTGTGGTCCTCCCTAGTCTTCGAGTAAATGAGAATGTCAACAATAAAGATAATGAAAAAAGAGTCAAGATATAGATGAAACACTCTCTGCATCAGGTCCATGAACATCACAAGGGCATTTGTCACGCCAAACGACATGACTAGGAACTCATAGTGCCCATAATGAGTCTGAAAGGCCGTCTTCGGTACATCTTCCTCCCTGACCCTCAACTGATGGTACCCGGATCTTAGATTTATCTTTGAGAATACAGTGGCACCTCTGAGCTGGTCAAACAAATCGTCAATACGGGGAAGAGGGTACTTATTCTTCACTGTCACCTTGTTCAACTGCCGATAGTCGATATAAAAACGGAGGCTCCCATCTTTATTTTTCACAAATAGCACTGGAGCACCCCAAGGTGACACGCTAGGGGTAATAAAACCCTTACTCATCAGTTCCTCTAGCTGGACCTTCAATTCCTGCAATTCCTTAGGCGTCATTTAATAAGGAGGGATTGAAATGGGTTGTGTCCCTGGAATAACCTCAATAATGAAATCGATTTCTCGCTTATGAGGCAAGTCGGGTAAATCCTCAGGAAACACATCAGGAAAATCTCTAGCAACAGGAATCTCATCAATACTTGCCCGTGAAAGTTCCTCATCTATGGTGGTTAGACCAGCTAGAGTATCAATCTCATATTGAGTCATCATTCTACTTTAGGTTCTCGATCAATTAGAGGTACTACCCTGAAAAATAATAACAGGCTGCCCTAGTATCTAAAATACGACCCTCTTGGCAAAATAGTCAATGTGTGCATGGTACGCGACTAGCCAGTCCATTCCTAGTATAGCATCAAACTCTAGGAACTCTAACACTCGAAGGTCAACAATGGTCTCCAAGTCACCAAATCTCAACACGCAACCCTCACAAATCAGATTAGGGTAAATGCGTTCCCCAGCTACAGTACTCAACACGAGCCAGGTGGGTGACCTAAGGGGTTTAAATCCCAATATGTCTACGGCGTGTCTAGAGATGAATGATAAGGTAGACCCAGCATCAATCAACACATATAAAGTAGAATCTAAAATAGAAACAGTACCTTCTACCAAAGTCGTGGTAGCCTTTGGATCAAGCTGTGTGATGGCCTGTGTTCTCCCTCGAGTAACAATAGTGGTGGGTACACTGGAAGCTGGAACAAGCAGAGGGCACTCATATCGTCTGTGGCCTGGCTGACCACACTGATAACATATAAATCAACGTCCCTGCATAGCCTAGTATGTCTGGGTCGGCCCATAACCTATATGTCCTGAATTTCAGCCCCTTCTTTGACCTCTACCTCGGGCCCCATACTGAGTTAGTGGTTGTCCCACCGGCTGATATGTCTGAACTGGGGTGGCAGCGATCAAGACTAAGGAAGATGGCTGACTCTGCTCCCCTCTAGATTGTCCTCCCAAGTACTTCCTCTTCCTTGGGTATCTAACTGCTCGAGCTCCACCTCGATAACCTCCTAGAGTCAATGATTGGGTTTATAACTGTTGTTGCAACTGTACTATGGAACCTTGTACTATCTGGACCATCGGGCACTCATTTCTCGCATTAGTCTCGAATTGTAGTGCCTGCTTCTGAATGGTCTCAAGAATAGCCTCAATAACTGTCGATGTCGCCTGCCTAATATTGGCCCTCAGCTCTCGGCGGAAGAATCCTACTTTCTCCCTCGCGTTACCCACTAACTCAGGTGCATACGCCTCCAGTCGAAGGAATCTATGGGTATACTCCCGTACCGACATGTCTTCCTATCGTAGGGTCAGAAACTCCACCTTCTTGTGTTCGCTTGTTGTCTCAGGAACATAAGTGGTCAAGAATAATTCTCGAAAATGGGCCCATGTAGTAATCTAACCCTCTATAGTCCGAGTAGCCTTCCACCAGATTGCGGCCTCATCTTCGAGCATGTGTGTAGCAAAGAGCACATGATTCTCCTCCGACAACTTCAACGTCTCAGCGTTCTTCTCAATGTTGTGAAACCAGTTCTCCACTACGTCTAAACTCAAACCCCCATGAAACTCCTTGGGTCTTAAATCCAGAAACGTCTTCAGAAGGCAATCATGAGTAGTCTCATCCCCCTATCTCACTAGAGCTACCTCTGCGTAGTCTACAAACTCTTTCAGGTACAACTGGTACAGGGGGTGCTACTAGCTCAACCCTCTGTCTCTCAGCCTCAATCCTATCCAGTCTCTCTCCTAATAAGGCTATATGGGCTTGAGTAGCCTCAGTAGACGCCTTGATCATAGCCTCAAGCCTCTGGATGGGATCCTATTCAGGCTGAACCAGAGGTGGTGGTGGTGGCACCGGCTCGGAGATCTTACGTGGTCTCCCACGTCGAGTAGGCATCGTGGTTTGCATAAAACATTCAATTTCCATTATTTCCCCAAATTAAACAGACCACAACTTTTAGTGATTATAACAAAAGATAACTACGTATTAAGATAGCTACCTCCAAGTAATTCTCTAATCACCTAAGTTCAAGTTCTAAATCTTAAAACTCACTAACTCCCAATAACAGTCAAATTTCCCTCATGATATAGCCACTCGCACTCAGTTCCTCTTCCTGCCAATTAGAAGCTAGAAAGTTTTCATCCATAATTCCGCTATGCTACTCTAAGTCATCTCTAGGATTTCCTAGGTTAATACCAATTGTTTTTCTTTAAATTAAAAAACCTTGGGCTCTGATACCAACATTGTCGAGACCCCTTCCCTAAGGAGAAGGATGAACTGACCGACACAGTGTTCTGGCAAACCCATTCCCAAACTAAGCTTGCTCAAAACACTGTTAAGCCTCTTCACAACACTATATATAACACTATCAGAGTAATCGTAATAAATGTGGAAGCAACTGGAACAACTAAGTACAGTAAAAATTTTTTTAATACAAAAGTTAATTATATATACACTGTCCTAAATGTAGCAGTAGCGGAATGCCTAATTCAAAATATCTACAATATTTTTCTCACTTCCTATACATTATACTAACTCTCAAAACAGTAAACCACATGAGGAAACCTACTGAAGTAAACACGGTGCGCTCTACACGATGACCACTTTCTTCCCTTATCCATAGAAGAAAAACATGAAATATTAGAGTATTGAGCCAATTTTGTCCATGACGGCTCAAGAAGTAAGGTAACCTAATCTATAACTTAGAACAATAATTCTAGAAAAGCAATGTCATGTATAAATGCACAATAATAATAATGCGAATGAATGCAATAGTTAATGAATGCTAAATCCACTATGCAGTTGTGCACCTTCCATTTTGAAACCAGTTTTAATGCAAAAAACACATAAATCCACTCAAACGGGAGAAACCCAATGGTTAGGTGTATAGGTGACGACCCCAATCTGGGCCCACAGAACCCCCCTCAGGGCACTTTATGCTAGGTGGTTACTAAATAATCTAGGGGAGCCTCAATTTATTGACCTAGCCCGACCGCACCCCCGGATGCGACAACTACTCGTCTTCAATGCTCTACCATATTCAATACCCTAACTCGCACCCGGAACTCAATATTTGGTGCACATTTTCATTTAAATCACATTTAAAGATTGCAAATGCATTTCAATATGTAAAAACATTTCATTTATGATAGAATAACAAGTTAAATGATAAATTAGAAAACACTACTCACAAGGATGCTCAGCTCCCGGTGCTCCTCTAATGACCGGTCGCGTCCCACTGATGTTTGATCCTACGTGATCAACTTAGTTTCTTAATATCTACATAAAACTTGGCTCAAATTCTAACTTTATGGTCTTTGATCAATCAAAGGATTGACTTGGTCAACTATAGTCAACTCTATCTAAACCTAACCCTCGCTGACCTGTCAACTATAGTCAACTCTATCTATGTATACACATATATACTTGAATTAAATGATTGGATTCATCATTTTCATTTTAATACCAACATTAATTAATTTTATTTCTAAAAATCACATATTACCATTTAATTCTTATATTAAATTTTACAATACCCGTAAAATCATGTATTTTTATTTATAATCCATTAATTAATAGATCAAAATACATGTTGAGCCCATTGACTCAATTTCTTGAAAATACGGGTCGTTACAATTCTACCCATATTTATGCCTAAGGTCACTCCCCTAGACCCAGGGCATCTTTTTCAACTTCTAGTCAGTCTCTTGCCCTAATTTTTTCACCTTTTAGAAAGTAAGGGTATTTTTCAACTTAGACCACTTGTACAAGCTAGCGGGACAATCTCCAAATCGAGAGGCGGGGCAGAAGTTTGCATAGCAACTGCACTTTCTCAGGCACGATAACCTACCTCCCTTTCAATGTTTAGCTTTATTCGAAACAAAACTTACCCATTATCAGTTCAACTTGTAGTCTTTGTATCTGAAAAAACAATTCGAAACATATATTTTCTTTTTGAAAATACTTTCTAAAACAATTTTTAGTTTCAAAATAGAAGGTAGGGCTTTTTATATTGAACTCAAAGTGCAACTCAAACCTAATTAAGTTTTTAATTTTGGCCATGTAACTAATGCTTGACTTTCTACTTCCTAGCCTAGTATATCTACTGACTAAGCTCTAATACCACACTTTGTAACATCGCAACCCCCAAAACATTAATTGATAAGCTAATCACAAGGCGGGTTGGAGTCTGGTTACAATTTCAAGTACACAACTTGTCTTTCTATTTCAATTATCCCAAGTCTTATTTACTTAACATATACAAAAGCAAATGTAAAGAGATAAAAGAAAACTTTCTAATTCTTTATTCAATTTAATAAAAGAGAGTACATAACTCAAATTTAAATAAAAAAGAAACTATTGTAGCAAAAATAATTCTAAACTTGGGCAACATGCCCTTGCATTAGAAATAAAATGGAAGCTTTCTAAAACTAAGCATTCTAAATTTCATGCATGCTTCATCATGTGTTCAATTCCTTGAAAAGATGAGAAAGGAAGGGTGAACACATAGCCCTGTAGATCATTCTTAAAACATTCAATTTACTAATTCAACTAAGAGCACATTCAATTTCAAAAACTTGCGTACATTATGCATTTCAAAGAATTTCTTAGCCATGGTTGTGTGTTAAACTAAAAGGGGGTCCAATCCCTTGATGTTCCCATCCAAAGTACCTTCTCTTTGAGTGGAAGGACAATTCATCTTGTCACATTCCATTGGAATTAGGAACTCATGCTCACATTCTAAGTATTATGTGCTACACCCCATGCACACAGTACGGCAAACCATATACCCAAGGTATATGTAAAGAACACCCATAGCATCCCTTTGGACTACTATGACCGTACGTGGTTCTTAATCTCAAGATATTTTATTTAATCTCATACACATGGATCATACATAAAAGAAAAGAAATTCAGCATGCTTATATGTGATATTTAAGCATAGACACATCATAAACATGCATCATATATCAACTAGGCCTAAACATGCATAATCTATCGTGGCATGATTTCATGGATACATGAACATAGCATATACATGAATCTAAAAATTAAATCATGAATGATTGACTGAAATTAAATATGCATGATAAACTGATATTAGAACAAGCATGAACATGTCAATAATCCAAACTAGTAAAGTAGAAGTTTAAGAAATCTCATCCACGTTAGTTGGTAATTCATAGAAAATCCGATAGAAGTTCCCTTCTCCCACATGTATAGCACTCCAAGCACACTCAAAAATATTAAATAAACTAAACTTCTTACTTTGAAACACTCAAGAACATAAGAGAAGTGAGAAGAGGTTATCAAGAAAAGGGCTAGAGAAAGTCAAAAGAGAAGTGTCAACTCTTGATTTGGAATGAGGAGAATGAGAACATTGGGGGTGGGGTGGGATGGGGTGGGGGGAGAGGGTAGGTTTATATAGATTTCCATGAGCAAGGGGGGCACAATTTGGGAAGCTCTCAAAGAGTATCTTTCCATAAACCAAAAGAGGACGGCTTGCATTGAAGATTTTTCCCTGTCTCTTATGTGAGCACAGCTTGGCAAGTTTGGGGATTAGGGTTTCCTATTCATAAGATGTGATCCATATTTGGTTTCCGAAGCATGTGTGGACATAAATCAAGTTTGGATCACATTCTAATCGCATTTGGATGTCCAATATCAGATCTAATTTTGTGTTCATAGTATCTTTCCTAGTTGACCTTTTTGCTTGGTCATCACACATGCATCAATTGAAAGTCTTTCTCTTTTGGCATCAAGGTGGTTGTGCACCCTAGGGTCAGTAGTTCAATTTGTTTCCAAGGTTGGGGTGCATGAATCAGCAAGCAAATCAGATCACTTTATGAGTATGGAAGTTTCTAATATTGGCTCACTTTAGGGTTGGCACACCAAATGGGGGCAATTTAGCCACTTTGTATTGGATTCTCCCTTGATTTGGCACCAAGGAGGATTTCCTTTTTCATTAGACTTCTAATTTGGGTGTGTGAGCATGAGTGATGTTTAGGGTTTGTTTATGGGTACAATTCATGCTTTCAACACTTCTAATTAGGTTCTTCACAAGTGTGCACACACTCACACATAAGTGGCGGCTAGGGTTTAGTGCACTCTCATGAGACGTGTTGAATTTATGTAACATAGGTGCACATGATCATTTTTCTTTGTGTATGGAGTCACTCTTCATAGTTTCTAAACAATGTGGGATGTCTCATATATGTGAGTAAGATGTGCGTGTACATGATCATTGTATCACCACCCATGTAATTTGCACATGCTTAAGGTTGATTACACATTTTTGGGTCCACATGAATTTAATAAAAATTTATATTTTCCATTTGGCAAGGATTTTAGGCCCTTAGCACACACTTTTGGGTTCACATGAATTTAATAAAAATTCATAACTTTTAATTGGCTAGTTTTTTTTATTTTCTTTCCTAATTTAGATTCCCTTGAAGCATACTAAGTAAATGAACCCTTAATTGTGCAAATGAAATGAATTTTGGTTACCTAGGCCATTTGAGGTATTCACTTCATTTTGTTTTATTTCATTTCATTCCTTTTTCTTAAATTTCACTCTCCTGAGAGGTTTTTGAGCTCTTTTGGACTTGCTAATGAATTTTAGAAATGAATTGGTCTGCATTCATCATTTCATTTCATTTAGTACAAATTTTTAGGGTATTACACTTTCATATAGAATAAATGAAATGTTATTTTGTTTACATTGTTGTTTAAAATGGCTTATATGGATATCTATGATTAAATTTTGAGATAACTAAATGAATATTTGATTTGTACATATTGGCTAGTTATAAGAGAATGTAGCAAGAGTTGCCATCAGTAATGAGGCTAGACAACAAGAATAGGGGGCAATGGTTAAAACTACTAAGGCCAAGATAGGACAATGTGGACTTATGAGTTATTGACTAAGATTACGTCGAGAGTTACTAAACAGGTTATGTGGGAATGTCCATAGATGTAGCCATAAGTAGCACCACAGGCACAAATACAAGTCCAACACAAGGAGTAGATGTAGTTACTGCAGATGTAGTTACCTCAAGCTTCAGCCTATCTGTAACACCCCACCTTCATGTTCCACCCGAACACATTCAAGTCACATGCGTAAATCGTTCACTTGGGCTGCCCAGGAGGCAGGCGATTTAACATTATATCCTTTCCCTTTTTCCCAATCTCAACTTGTTGAGACTTCCTGAGCAACGCTAACTCGCACACAGATTTCATAAAACAAATGTGGAATCATTCATATAGATAAATCATCATCATTTTTTTGAAAATAATAAGTCAAGAGGTACAAGGGCTTTCTTGTTTATTACAACAGAAATAGCTTTAAATTTAAACGAACTAAATAGGGCCAACATGCTCAACAAACACTTTATGTAATTTGAAAGGTAACTTTAAGTTTAAAGCATAATGCAACCTCTAATCCTTAGTTTCCTTAAAAGTTAGAAAAGGAGGGTGAGCTCTAGAGCCCAGTTAATCTTTCTTAATATTTAAGTCATTATTTCAATCAAACAAACCATGCATGTCAAACACTTTTGTATATTAGGTGATTCAAACAATTACTTGTTTACAATTAACGTTACAACCAAAAAGATTTACCTTTGTGTTTCAAATCGTGGGAAAGAGATATCCCTCTTAGAAACTCAAACCCCTAAATTGGTGAAGTGGGATAAATTTGGATACCTAGTTTTAAATCAAGAAAATTAATCAAATATCGGCAAGCTAGGTCTAGGCTTGGAACACACACAACAATCTCGTGTTGTCGCGCCAATGCATGGTTATGATCTATGTTGATTTCTTTTTAGTGGCAAATCACACAATAGTAGATTAAATAGGCATACAACATGTGAACATGGTAATAATCATCAACATTCTTAAGCATGTTATATAGCATAGTTCATATTACCACACTCATAATGCATCATTATTCATAGATTCTAAGTATGCATAATCAGCGCATAACATGTATATTTATCACGTAGAATATACATTCAAAACAAATTTCAAAACCAAACAAACACATTCAAAACATGATCAGACAGGCAAGTCCTATTTAAATCAAAATAATAAGGTAAAATGTAATACCCAGAATTCTCTGTACTCAATTAAATGAAATTTATCATCAATTCAGTGAAATTGGGTGCTAAATAAAATCGAGCTCATTTCAAGGCTAAATCTGTAGGTTCCAAACTCTTATTTAGTAACCTGTGGGGACCCAAAACGATCCAAAATGAAGTGAGGTGATATGAACCAACTAATTGGACAACATATCCAAAAATTAGAACAATTGGTTAACGTTAGGGTTTTCATTTGCCAAACACCCTTCAGGGAGTCCAAATTAGGAAAGAATTGGTACTTAGGGTACTTTGGGGGATCAAATGACATATCTAAAAATCAGAACAATTGGTTAAGATTTGGATTTTTATTTGCCTAGTGACCTTAGTGGGTCTTAAGTAAGGAAAGTTTTTGGGAAAAAATCACCTTTGGCCAAATCATACCTTACAATTTGCATTAGGTTCATGTGATTCCAAACTATAGGTTATGAATCATAATTCCTTGTAATAAGGAGATATTAATTTTTATTTAATTTTAGTGAACCCATGAAGTCATGGCCACCCCTAACATGTGCAAGACACATGGGTGGAACACCATGATCATGTGCACCCTACCCTACCCAAAGCTCCATGGGATGTGTCCATCATTTGAATTCATGAAAAGTGATCCCATATGCCATAAAACTGATCATGCATGCCCACATCTACCAAAGGAATGAGACGTTTTATAGGAATTGGAAAATCCAAGAAGGGTGATTCCATACACCAAAACAAGTGATCATATGCACCATGATTCATGTAAAATCGGCCCATTGGTGTGTGTGTGTGTGTGCACACATGTAAGAAACCAAATTAGAAGTGTTTAAATCATGAAATATGCCAACCCCTAACCATCACCCTTGCTCCAAAATCAAATATAAATTTCATAAAATGGAAACAAACCATGGCACCAAAGAATCATGGAGATCTCATGCAATTTGTCAAAATTACCCCACATGGTGTGCCATTTAAAGAGACTCAAAGATTGGAATCTGAATCATGAAATTGTACTCCTCAAGATTGATCATATACTCCCCATCCATGCTTTCTCAACGTCCAAAAAAGAAAGATTTTTACTATACACTAAGAGTGATGCCCAAACAAAGGAAATAGACAAAGGAAAGATTTTTTTGTTCACATGCACTTGCCAACCTAGATTAGAAACTTGCTATGCTCACTAGATCATGTCCCAATTGAGATTAGAAGTGTTATAAATCTGAAATTATTTTCTAAAATTAATTAGCAAATTTTTGTTCACATACCTATTTCAATCCAAACCGTCCCACTGTGTTTGGAAACTTGCCCAACTTTGTGCGCTACCCAAGCTGTCCAAACCATCCCCCTTGTGCGCATGAAAACCTATAAATACCCCTTCTTGTTCATATTCATCTCATACCAAAGCAAAGAGTTGACACTTTCCTCTCTACTTGTTCTTGCACTCTTCTTGTCACCTCTTCTCTCTCTCTTTTCTTTCTTATTTGAGAAGTTCTTATTTCCTTATTTTAGAGAGTTGCTGAAGTAGTTTTGTTGGTCGTTAAAAGTTCTTAAAGTTCTGAAAGTGGTAGATAAGGGGAACCTCTGTCAGATTCTACAAAGAAACTTAGATTGAGGTGAAGGGGATTTCTTAGACCTCTACTTTGCTATTTTAAATTTTTAGCATGTTCATGCTCGGTTAAATTCTGATTTTCAGCATGTTTTTGTAATACCCTAAATCCTTTGTACTCAATTAAATGAAATTTGGTGCAAAATGAAACAAAGCTCATTTTGGGGCTAAATTTGGCAGGTTTCCAAAACTCTCATTTAGTGCCCCTTAGGGACACAAAACAACTTGAAATGAAGTAAGGTGATATGAACCAACTAAGGGGACAACATATCAAAAAATTAGAATAATTTGTCAAGGTTAAGGTTTTCATTTGCCAAACGCCCTTCAGGGGGTCCAAATTAGAAAAAATTGTCATTTAGGGTGCTTCAGGGGATCAAAATGACCCGAAATGAACCATAATAACATGAACTAACAAAATGAATGACATGTCCATAAATTAGAACAATTGGTTGAGGTTAAGGTTTTCATTTGCTAAACGCCCTTCAGGGGGTCCAAATTAGAAAGAATTGTCATTTAGGGTACTTCGGGGGATCGAAATGACTTGAAATGAAATAAAATGACATAAACTAACAAAATGAATGATATATCCAAATATCAGAACAATTGACCAAGATTTAGATTTTCATTTGCCTAGTGACCATAGTGGGTCTTAAATAAGGAAAGTTTTTGAGGGAAAATCACCTAGGGCCAAACCATACCTTAAAATGTGCATTAGGTTCATGTGATTCCAAAACTATAGGTTATAAATGGTAATTTTATGTAAATAAGGAGATATTAATTTTTATTTGATTTTTGTAAACCCATGAAGTCATGGCCACCCGTAACATGTGCAAGTCACATGGGTGGAACACCATGATCATGCGCACCCTACCCTACCCTAAGCTCTATGGTACGTGTCCATTATTTGAAACTATGAAGAATGATCCCATGTGCCATATAAATGATCAAGTATGCCCACACCTATAGAGGCCATGAAGAATGATTCCATGTGCCAAGATAAATGATCATGTGCTAAGGTCTTGAATTAAGGGGAACCTCTGCCGGATTCTACAAAGAAACTTGGATTAAGGTGGAAGGAATTTCTGAAACTTCTACTTTGCTATTTTAAATTTCTAGTATGTTCATGCTTGTTTAAATTCTAATTTTCAGCATGTCTTATTTTAGTTTTAGCATGTTTACTTATATTTTAATTTTAGTTAGCATGTTTTTATGTTTTTATCACTCATGAGAGCATGTCATGCTTAGAATTCACGTTTAGGATTTAATTCAATGTTTCAAGCATGCAATGTAATGTTTTCATGCTTTCTTGGTTGTTTAAAATTCTGATATTTATATTTTGCATTTCTTTTATGATTATGTGATTCTTAAATATAAGAAATTAAAGATAAGAACCACGTACTGTCATAGTGACTCGTATGGGTGCTATGGGTGTTCTTAACACATGCTTGAAGTATGTGGTTGCGGGGCGCAACTAGGGGATACTTGGTATGTGGCATCCAATGGAAAGTGACAAAGAAATGTCTTTCCACCTTAAAGAGGGGTATCTAAATTAAGAACATCAAGGGAGTAGAACCCCTTTCAGTCTTAATGTTAACTACAACCAAAAAGTTGCTTGAATCACTTAATGAATGAAAGTGTTTGAATTTGGATGTGCTATTGATTTGAAATAGTAACTTAATATTTTAATGAATGATCCACTGAGCTATGTGCTCACGCCTTTGTTTTATTTTTCATGGAATTGACTTAAATCATGAAAACCATGGATATTAGATTATTTCTAAGTTTTGAAAGTTCTATTGTAAGGGCATGTTACCCAAATTTTGAATTTAAGACTTCCGCTAAATTTTATTTAAGTTTTGAGAGTTATGTACTCAAGTTTTGATTTAAGAATATAACTTTCTTTATTTTATTTGAATAAATAAAGAGTTTGAAGTATTCTTTTATCTAATTGTATAGCCTTATTGAATTTAAATTTAATACATTGTGATGTATCCATAAACATTTTCAATAAGTGTTTAAATAAAGGAATTTAGGTGCAAGTTGTGTACTTGTAAATGTAACATAGGACCCAAGTTGCCTTGTGGTTGAGCTTAAACCTGTTTCTTGGGGGTTGGGGTGTTATAGTTTTATTTTAGTTTCAGATGTTTGATCATATTTTAATTTCAGTTTAGCGTGCTTTTGTGTTTACTCATGAGAGCATGTCATGCTTAGAATCCATGTTTAGGATTTAATTCAATGTTTTAAGCATGCTATATGATGTTTTCATGCTTTTTTGGTTGTTTAAAATTCTAAAATTTATAAACCAAATTTCTTTTATGATTTTGGGATCTTAAATATAAGAAAGTGAATATAAAAACCATGTACTATCATAGTGACCCGTATGGGTGCTATGGGTATTTTTAACACATGCTTGGAGTGTATGGTTACGAGGCGCAACTGAGGGGTACTTGGTATGTGGCATCCAATGGAAAGTGATAAAGAAATGTCTTTCCACCCTAAAGAGGGGTATCTAATTTAAGAACATCAAAGGAGCAGAACCCGTTTCAGTCATAACATCGACTTGAACCAAATTTATGTATGAATCACTTAATGTTTGACAGTGTGTGAAATTGGATGTGTTATTAATTTGAAATAGTAATATAGTTATATACTGAATGATCCACTAAGCTATGTGCTCACTCCTTCCTTCTATTTTTCAGGAAATTAAATTACATGAAGACTATGAATTGTTGAAAGTCTATTTTTAGAAAGTTTATATTATAAGGGCATAGTGCCCCAAATTTTGAATTAAAGACTTTCGTTGAATTTTACTTTTGGATTTTAGAGTTATCTACTCAATCTTTGGTTTTGATTCAAGAATGTAATCTTTTTATTTTATTTGAATGAATAAAGATTTGAAGTTTTCCTTTATTCACTTGCATTATTTTGTTGAATATTAAACTCAATGGAAGTGTATTCATGAGTATTTCAATCAATTTTAGAATAAGGGAATTGTAATGCAAGTTATGTACTTATAAATGTAACATACGACCCAACCCGTCTTGTGGTTGAGCTTAAACCTATTTCTAGGGGGTTGGGCTGTTACATAAAACTTGGAGGTCATCTCCACCTCCATGCCTTAGCCTCTTTCGGGCATTCCAAGCCTCCTTAAGCCTTCAACCTTGAAAGTCAAGATTAATGGGCCATTCATGTGTTTCTAACATTCTTGAATCATATCCTAGTGGTCTTTTATCATATGTAACATGTGAGAATATCACCCTAGATAAGCTTAGGTCTAGTCTCAGGTCTGTGTACCACAGTAGAGAAATGGGTTACCGCAATAGCCAATGTATACAAGTAAAGAAAATAGGGATCTCAGAGCATTACCATGGTAGGCTACCGTGGTAACCAGTGGTCTGTGGTGAATTTCAATTGCGTTACCATGGTTGGCTACCGCGATAACCAAAATGCGTTTTCAAAGTTTGGGTACACTACCATGGTAAGCTAACTACAGTAGTCTAAGAAGACTTTCCTAGAAATAGGTGAAAATGATGACACTACAACAGGTAATATAGATCACTATGCAGTAACCAGCAGGAAAACATAATTTATGGGTTTGTTTCTCTCATCTTTTCTGTTCCTATGACTATGGCATCCTATTGCGTATACTTCTAGATCGAGAAACAAGTAATTAGAACTAAGACAAGTTGATTATACCTTCGTGGAACCTTTTAATCTTTTTGTTGCTCCAAGATAATATCAAATTGAGCTTTTCTTGCAGAGTTATGCTTCTACTCCTTCCCACTAGTCCAATTGCTATCTAGAACAGCCAAAGAACGAAAAGAATGCTAAGAAGAAGGCTTGTAGAGCAAGAAGAGAACTGGTTCGTTCTTGCTGAGATGAGGAGAATGGTTGTTCAGCTCGGGTTTATATAGAGTTTCAATGAGCATTTGGGAAGTTTGGGTTGATTCCATTGTAAAACCTTTCTAATTTTCTATCTTTCTTGTTTCCCATACACAAACTGTCAGTAAGTTTTGTCTTTAGAAGTTTTTCACAATTAAAAACATTCTACATGCATTTGGCAACTTTCCAAAATCCTTTCATGCAAGAAACACCCGCATTATCGTAGTAGGTGACCGCAATAATGTAGCACCCCAGCCCCCGAATCCTATCTCACACGCCACGAGCTGGGTTTCTTCATCTCTTGCCTCGAGATGGAATCACGCGATTACTCCCGCCATCAATATCCGAGGACCGGGACATTACTTTGTGTTCTTTCCTTTCTCACACCATCCCATTAAAATGTCAAAGTGCGAAAACATAAACAATAATATCATGATTAACTGGAGCATAGGGATGATATCTCCACTAACAACAATAATATGATTAATCTCATAGAGAAATAATTTTTTTTCAACCCCATGGCATGAGTTCAAAATGAATTAACAGCCAAATGTTTGGCCCGATGGCCGAAGTCAATAAACAAAACATCTAAACATAAAAGAAATGTGGGTCTCATGCCGTACAAACTGATAAATAACGAGTAACACTATTCCTAGTCAACCTCAACTCTGAGGTGTATCATGACTACAAAAATACAGCTCCTCACTTGTCATCACAAGTCTCTACAAAGGTTACCTAAAAAGAAATTAGTGGGAGTGAGCTCAAGAACCCAATAGACCTTACACAATAACATCTCAAGCATTATAATAGTCAAAATACAAACATGCAAGCACTTATAAAACATTAGGTGTTTCAATGATTCAATTCTTTAAGTTAACGTTAAGACCAAAAGGTTTTCTTCCTCAGCATTCCAACCTAGGTTCAAAGTATTCAATGAAACGCCCAAAGGCCTATTACACACTAGAAACCCTATCTTAGGGTTGATGTCTCACTCGATCATCAAACTAGGGAGTGAAGTCTCACTTAGACTCTCAGTCCCATTTCAATCAGAGACCCACCTAGGGTGAGGAATACCCACGATGATGTCAAACCTGACTACAAAATCCTCATCACCGGCCCAATACATGGTTCTTTCATTTAATCATCTTCAATTAGTGACCACAAGCATATTCACATTTCAAATATCCAACATAAATAACCAATGGATATAAATAGACAAGTAATCATGCTTTAATCACATTAATTGTACTATTCATCACATGGCATGCAAAGCATAGATTCTAAACTGTATTGAACATTCATATAAGGTACGACATGCTATAAACCCACATAAAAGACAAACAGGCATTCAAAAGAGTCACATACATTCCTAGCATGCTTCTAAATAATAATTAACAATAAACACACAATCATGTTCAATATTCAAATGAAAACAATACTAAAAATTTTAAGGTAGTCATTTCCACCTGATATTTCACTCCTCGTGTTCCAATTCCTGCATCGATGGCTCAAAATCCTTAACCTTAAGAATTATAGAACATTTCTTAGTATTTACTATGTTTTTAACATTCCAAGTTCTAAATCTAATGACTTTTGGTATCATGGTTAAAATGTCATGCATAGAAAGTCTGATAAACGAATTGTTTATCCTATTACCGCAGTACTCTCAGTATCACTGCAGTAACACGAGGTTATTCTCGCAATTTGCTATGTCCAACATTGTATTAGTCGCAAGGTATTCCAGGAATCACTCTTTCCATGCATTATTATACTAGGAAGAACGATTATCATGAAGAATATGTTAAATAGTTATTGGTTTTGAACAAAGTGGTGTGTTGATCATGCCTCATTGAGTTTTTAGCCTCCAAACACGAAGCATAGTGAACAATGGGACTTTTACCTTATGTGTTCCTTTCGTTTTCTCTTAGAACACCTTTTAAACTCTCTGCTAAATGTCCAAAACGTTTTTGGTGCTCCTGTTACGTCAAGGGAGTGTGTAAAATCTTAAAATACATGAATAATGATAGTTAACTAATATGCTTCGTAAAACGGGTGCCTTACCTTGGCATTACAGATCAAAAACCCATCACAGTTCAAACTTCAACGACTTCTATGTTTGTTCCTTTCTCACATTCCACACTATTATCAGGGGTAGACTAGCACAGTGAAGATGCATATGGGAAAGGAAGAACTTGAAAATTGGCGACCAGGGTCTGCCATGAGATTACGGTCCATGAGTGATGTAGATTGAAGTGGCAAAGGTTTTGCTATGATAGGTAAGATGGATTGACTGCAAGAGGGTCTGTGTGATTAGGGTTCCACGTTCATCTACATATATATAAGCAATCACCATAGCAACGCACATCTAAAACTTCCAATTATGTATTTCAATCGCAAGACCACGGTCTTTGGGCAGAAAATCGTAGTCTTACCAATGCCTTAATCATAGGACCACAATCTTAGACCGCAGTCACATGTCCCACCCAAATTCATGACTTTTTCTATCGTAGGACCGCAATCCTTGTGCGCACCTTTTTTTTGTCGGTTGGTTTTCTTTTGTCTGTGTTTCTAAGGACTTGGGTTATTATAGGTAAACCAGAATTGTTTCTATTTTAGTTTTTCTAGCAACCAATGCATTACTGTGCATATCCAAAGTGTTGTTTTTCAGGGCTACCTTAGTAGCCAGTGGGCATTTCTATGTTGTGTTCTGTTTTTTGCTCCTGTTCATTGATTTTTTTGTATGTTGAGTGTTACATCTTTTGTGCCATGATTTCTATGAATTTCTCATGTGTAACTTACTTGAATTATTTTATTCAACTTTTATTTATCAAATTTTCATACAAATTTTGAGGTATTACACTATCACATGGTACAAGATGATATTGAGAATAAGGAATCGTAACAGCCCAAGCCCACCGTGACGATATTGTCCCCACCTTAGCCACCACTGACTAGGTGCAGGGTTTTGTTCTTGGCAAGACTCAAACCTGAGTCTCCCAAAAGTGTTCGGCACAATGAGACACCCTCGAATGCACATTTAGCCTAGGAATCCCCCTAGAGTCGAACTGATGTAGGATATTACAATCCACCACTCTTGGGAGCAATCTCGTCCTCGAGATTCACACCTCTAGTACACACAGAGCGGTTCTGATACCATTTATAACAACCCAGGCCCACCATGATGATATTGTCCCCACCTTAGCTACCATTGACTGGGTGCAGGGTTTGTTCTTGGCAAGACTCGAACCTGAGTCTCCCAAAAGCGCTCGGCATGATGAGACACCCTCGAATGCACATTTAGCCCAGGAATCCCCCTAAAGTCAGACCGATATAAGATATTATAGGAATAGAGGGTCATGTTAATGTAGTTATAGAAACACCGCGTATCTAAGTTTGATAGCAAATATATTTGTCTAATAGTTGATCATTAGTATGAAGAATTAGATGAGCATCTTGATGCATTAGGGCAACTAGTCCCCAAAGATTAGCTATTGTCATGCATCAATTTAAAGGGCCAGCGAGGAGTTAGCAGAAGATGCTAAAGGCAAATTTAGGGAACTATCTTACAAGAAATTTTTTCCGAAGGTAACCGTGAGATAGATGCAGTCAAAATTTATTAGGCTAACACAAAAGGACATGATGATACATGAGTATTAAACCAATTTACAAAGTTGTCCAAGTTTGTGTCTTAATTGTTTAGAGATGAACATATGAAGTCCAATTGTTTTGTTGAGGGATTAAAAATAGAAATCAAGAAAGAAATGGTACCCATGGGCCTCAAGACATTCAAGGAAGTTATGGAAAAAACACTACTAGTAGAGAGAGAACTCAATTTTGAACAAGGATTGAAAAATAGGAACAAGAGTTCGAGCATTGATGAGGATTTTCACAAGGATCAAAAGAGGCAAAATAGGGACTTTCGAGGTCGAGCACAATGGTAGTAAGTGTCGTGGAGGGCACAAGGATTTAGGTATCAACTTCAAAGATATCAAAGGTGTAACACCCCAACCCCCGTATCTTTAAGCATTGGACATAACTACCATTCTCTTACAATGGACTTAACCAACTAGCGGGTCGGGCCGGAGTTCTTTTACAAGTGACACACACTTGTTCTTCTCTTTTTCAATATCTCGTGCCTTTGTATAAAAATTCAAGAATACAAAATTTTCACTTTAATAAAATCAAGGCAAATTAAAAGAGATAAAGAATTTCAAACTATTTTATTCATAATAGAAAAAATTGAAAGTACAAAACTTTTCAAAAAAACTAATTATTACAGTAGAAAACTTCAAAATACTTTTTAGTAGAAAAGATTTAAACTTTGGACAACATGCCCTTAAAAATTCTAAAAATAATAAGGTAGAAATTTTCTAAGAACTATCCATGTTCAACTGCTTCATAGGTTTCACATTCCTGAAAAAAAAAATAAGAAAGGAAGGAGTGAGTACATAGCCCAGTGGATCCTTTTCAAACAAACATCTTTCATATTTAAACTCATAATACAGTCATAATTAAAACACTTGCAATCATTAGGCGTTTCAAACAACAATTTGTTCAAGTCGAGTCTTAGACCAAAAGGGTCTTTAATCCCTTGATGCTCTTAACTAAGTAAACGGGGGCCACTCGGCATCAACCCATTAATGGCACGTGTCGACATCAACCCGTTACACGTGGTGACTCACAAGGTATTGTGGTACATGTCTCAAGTACTTGTGTCTGAAAACCATATGACCTAACTCATATGAAAAGAACATCCATAGCGTCCCCTTGACCACTGTGATGGTACGTGGTTATTATCACCATCGTCTCAGATTAACTCTCATATCCTGATCTCATAAAATAAATTTTAGAATATGAAATCAAACTAAAATTCAGAATATACACAATCAATTCATGAAACATTCATAAAACATGCATCATACTTTAATTTATAAGCCTAACCATGATACTAACATGGCATGAATGATATAATTGCTTAAACATGAATCAAAACTGAAAAATTGCAATAAGCTTTTAAAATTCTAAAACTGAAATTGAAAATCTCTGATTTCAGTGAAAAACACACAAACAATGAGTATGTCATAAATTTAAATAAGAACAGAAGGGTGTTCTAGAAATCACTTCCACCTTGTAATGCTTTCTTCAGAAATTTCGACAGCAATTCCCCAACGTACTAGTGCCAATGAAGATCACCCAACTTAATTTCCTAATTCGAGAGAAGAAATTCTCACACACAAGTAAGAGGAAAGAAAGGTGAGGAGAGGTGGCAAGAAGAAGGCTTAGAGAAAATTAGAGGAAATTTCAACTCTTATTTTTGGAATGAGGGAAGTGTGAGCCTAGGGGAGTTTATATAGGTTTCCAAAGGGGGAAAATAGAAACTTTTGAGTTTTTCTTGGAGTAAAACACCTAAATTCTCTAAAATTTCATACTTTCTAATTTTAAGGAGAAAATAAGTATTTTTCATATTTTTTCAAAATTTAAAAATCAATTTTTTGTATTTATCTTGAATTTTGGTATTTTTGGCTAATTTTTTGGTGATTTTTGCATTTTTTTCGTATTTTATAATTTGGCTAATATTCAGTGCCTTGGATCTTCCTCGAGACATTCATATAAATCTGATCGGAGGGTTGAAATTAGCGCGCGCTGCCTCGTACTGTGCGTCTTTGCGATCTTCGTTTTGTGGCTTTGATCGCGACCATCCGATCTTCCTCGATCATTTCTATCTGTTAGATCTTCATTATTCAGTGCGCTCGGGCATTGGTGTGGATCATCCTACGGCTGTCAGATCATGAGATCAGATTTAGATCTATAGTTTGCAGCCGTTGGATGTGTTTTAAGTTTATTTTTTTTATTTTCAGCCAAATTTCATGTTTTATTTTTGAATTTTTGCCAAATCTTAATCTCAATTGACTTTCTAATCTTGTTTCCATTAAAAATTGAATATATCCTTGTGTTTTTGGCTATGATGTCCCATGTTATACATTATATTTATATATTTTCTTCCAAAAATCCATTAAATTGATTTTATTCCTTATTTGGGTAAACTAGGACTTAACAAATTTTTCATCCGTCAAATCCGTATAATTTTCTAAATAAAAATTCAAATTTCATATGAATTTTTTGAGATGTTACAAAAGGCCTCAGGCACAATAGAACCATGTCATAATAGATTTGTAGCTAGTAAGGACATAGGGAGCATGTTATCATTATGGCCAAAGAGGACATATTGCTAGACATTGCCAAAATGGAGTGCCTCAGATGCAACGCCAAGTTCAAAATAATGGGTAAGGTGAAAATTAGGGCAGTCGTTTTAAGCTATGACCACAAAAGCAACCTCTATCACAACTATGTAGCAATAGTAGGCTAGACAGAATCAGAATTTGGGACAAAATCAAGCCCGAGCATATTCTATGGTAGATGGAGAGATGGAACCAGCACCAACTATCGAAGGTATATTTTTATTATTTAATGTTACTATGAAAATGTTATTTGATTTGAGTGATACCAAGCCCTTTGCTTCAGAGGATTACTTAAATGATTATAATTAGTGACCTCTACACCACTAGAACCTCTGCATGTATCCACTCTAATAGGGACTACAATGAGTTCTTAAAAGAATTGTAAATACGAATTGAGGTTTAGGAACAAATTAATAATTATGGATCTTAGAGTACTGCCATTTCATGGTTATGATGTGATATTGGGTATGGATTGGTTGACACCAAGGTTAGATTGATTGCTTGAGACAGAGAGTTACATTTACTCTACCATTTAGTGTGTTGGTGACGATATATAGCGACATTCAAAAATTACCCAAGAATCTAATGGTGAAAATGTTATACAAAAAGGAGTCAAGTATTATTGGAATGAGATGTGTTGAGACCCCTTCCCTGAGGTGAAGGGACAGCCGACCAGCATAATGCCCTGACAAACCCACTCCCAACATGAGCTTGACAAAACACTGTTAAGCCTCCTTCTTCTCCATACACAATATGTAATACCCTAAAAACTTCGTACCAAATGAAATGAAATTCAAGGTCTATTCAGTGAAATTTGGGTGCAAAATGAAACCAAGCTCGTTTTAGGGCTTGGCAGGTTCTAAAACTCTCATTTAGTGACCTTTAAGAATCCAAAATCACTTGAAATGAAGCAAAGTGACTTGAACCGGCCAATTGAATTAGCTCAATTGGTCAAGATTAGGGCTATCATTTTCTCAAACACGTTTAGGGGTTTAAATTAGGAAAGAAGTGTAATTTAGGGCACTTTGAGGATTCAAAATGACCTGAAATTCCATGTGATGGCATAAACTAACAAGACACATGACATATCAAAAAATTGGGACATTTGGCCAAGATTTGGGTAAAGTACCTTCCGTTGGCTCTAAATAAGGAAGGTTTTTAAGGAAAAACTATCTTGGGCCAAACTATACCTTAAAATTTGTCTCTTGATCATGTGGTTCCAAAACTATAGGTTATACACCTAAATTCCTAGTGGTTAGGGAGATATTAAATTTTACTAAATTCATGTGAACCCATGAAGACATGGCTACCCAAAGCATGTGCAAGTCACATGGATGGAACACCGTAATGGGGTGCACGCCACCCTACTCAACTACCATGGCACATCTTCCGTTATTTGATTTCATAAATCATGATCCAATGTACCACACAAGTGATTCGATACACCACCCATATGAGACGTCCCACCTAGGATTTGGAAATCCATGAAGATTGATTCCATGCACCAAGCTGGCGATCATGTGCTCCATGCTTCACCTAAGCAAAACTAGTCCACCCATGCATATGTGTGTGTGCACACATTTGAATTGACCTAATTAGAAAGGTTTGAAATCAGAATTTATGCTCACTCACAAGCCCTAGTCATCACCCCTACAAAAGAAACAAAAATAGAAAGTGTATAAGGGAAATCTAGCCATGGCACCAAACCTAGGGGATATGCCCACTTGGTGTGCCATCTATGGGTCCAGCTCAAATCAGAAAGTTTCCTAGAACCTACATCAGTATCTAAGACTATGATATGGTGTCCCTCATGTGGTGATAGTGTGCTCACCAAAGCTGAACGTCTAAGAAAGAAAAAAAAAAAAAAAAGGAAAATTGCCATGTGTGTGCTTGTGTGATGAGCAAGCAAGAGAACTAAAGGAAAAGGTTCTAAGAGAATATTCTCTCTCACTATGGGACGTCTAGAATGGTTATGGAAGGGTTCTAGAATGAAGATATTCTCTGATTTTGAATTAGAAAAGATGCTAGAGAATATTCCTTGGTGCCATAAGAAAATAGGCAAAATTGGTGATTCATGAGCTCACTTACCTCTTTCACACTCTAGACGTTTGGAAACTTGCTCAAACATTAAGAGCTGCCCATGCTACCCAAGCTACCCTAGGACATCCCCCTTTGCCTTGAAAAAAAAAATTATAAATACCCCCCTAATTTGCACACAATCCCTCATTCCAAGAACAAGAGAGATTCCTCACTATAGTGTTCTCAAACTTCCTCTTCTTCTTTTCTCTTCAATTTTTTTTTTTTTTTTTTTGTGCAAAGGTGAGAGACTTTTAGTTCCAACATTTAGTAATTAGTAGAAAGTTGTTTTTGCTAAGATTCAAAAGTGCTAAAGCAAAGGGAACCTCTCCTGGAATTTGGGGAAGACATCTCATCTAAGGTGGAAGTTGCTTTCTTAAATACTCTTTTCATATTTGAGCCATTAACGTGTTCATTCTTGTGTGAAATTTTTGTGTTTTTCTTAAAATCATGATGCACATTTTCACTTCTATTTTTCAGTATTTGTGTATGTTTCAATTTTGATGAATATTCAAGATCATGCATTTATGATTCTCATTTCATGTTAGTATCATGTTTAGGAGTTATTCTAAAGTTTGGTTCATGATATTGAATGGTGAGTGAATTGTTTTGCAATTTATTAAATTCTGAAATTTATTTCCAGCTTTTTCTTATATTCTGAAATTTTATTTATATTTCAAGAATATGGGATTTAAGATGAGAAGATGGTGATACAAACCACATACCATCATAGCAGACACATGGTTGTTATGGGTGTTCTCTTCTTATGATTAGTTCATAAGGTTTGTAATACCTAAGTGATTGGTTGGTGGGTTAGAGTCCCTAAGTCCAAAGTCCAATGAAATAGACTAAGACATGTCATACTTCACTCTAAGGAGTTACTTAGTTGAGAACATCAAGGGTTAAAAAACTCTTTTGGTCTAAGTTACAACTTTACACAATTTTGATGTTTGAAGCGCCTAATTTTTGAAAGTGTTTGAATTATGGATGTGTTAGTGATTTGAATATGAAAATGACCGTTTAAAATCCACTGAGCTTAGTGCTCACCCTTCCTTTAACATTTTTCAAGAAATTGAATATGCAAGGACTTGGGGCATCTCTTTGATTTTATTTGAAAATTTCTATGAATGGACATGTTTGCCTAGTTTTGTTATGAATTCCATTGTAATTGTTTTTAATTAAAATTTATGTATTTTTCTCTTTATGAATTAATAAAGATTAGAATTTCCTTTTATTTCTTAAAATGTGGCCTTGTTTAGTTTTTATTAAGGCCCCAGATATTGGGAATGGAAAGTCAAGTGTGTGTCATTTGTAAAGAAACATCGGGCCTGGCCCACCTTGTGGTTAAGTCCACTGTTTCAACAATGGTTAAGTCCAAAACACCCATGGAAGGAATACGGGGGTTGGGGTGTTACAAAATAACTGCAATAAAAAAAATTTAAGTTAAACACAAATTAACTATACACAGTCCCCTCAATGTAGCAAAAGCGAAAATGTCTAAGTAAAAATATTTACAATAGTTTCCTTACCCCCTATACATCATATTAACTCTCAAAACAGTAAACCACGTGTAGAAACTGTAACACCCCAACCCCGGCATTCTTTGATTTGAGAGTTGGACTTAACCACCATTCCTTTTGACGGTGGACTTAACCAATTGGTGGGTTGGGTCATGTTACTTTACAAGCGACACACACTTGTTCTTTTCTTTTTCTTTTTTTTTAATACCTCAACTGATGATAACCCGACCTAAGATCAATTTTAGAGAAATGATTGGTTCCTTGTAATTGATCAAATAGGTCGTCAATCCTTGGTAAAGGATATTTATTCTTTACTGTAACTTGATTCAACTTCCGGTAGTCGACACACAGTCGCAAGGAACCATCCTTCTTCTTCATGAATAACACTGGAGCTCCCCAAGGTGATTCACTCAGCCTGATGAAACCTTTCTCCCTGAGCTCGTCCAGTTGAGTTTTTAGTTCAATTAGTTCTGCTGGCGCCATCCTATAAGGAGGTATGGCTATAGGGTTGGTTCCAGGGTGAAGTTCGATCTTGAACTCTAACTCTCGAGCAGGCGATAGTCCGGGTAAGTCATCTGGGAACACATCCTCGTACTCCCTAACCATTGCTAAGTCTTGTATCTTCTTTGGTTCCATAGGCTCTTCTTTCGAGAGTTCCTCAAAATCATCTGTCTGCTTCAAGCAATTCAGTAAGGCTAGGGTTGGACTTCTTGGTAGTCTCCGCATATCCCCATAGTTTTTAAAGATTTTCCCAGTAGGTAATGTTATAGTTACCCGTCTCTTAGGACAATCTATCTGGGCCTGGTACTGATCTAACCAATCCATCCCCAAGATTACATCATAGCGATAGAAAGGTAAGGTATATAGGTCAATTGTTAAGAGTTTATCCCCAAACCTTAGGTCACAACTACACATTCTTTTTGACGTCACTATGGTCCCTATTGGTGTGGACACATTCAAAGTTATAGGTAGTGTTTTTGTCACAAGTTGTAACCTATCAGCTAGTTCTTCAGAAACAAAGGATTTAGAGACACCCGAATCAAACAATAGTTTCACAGCAACATTGAATAATAGGAACGTACCTTCCACTGCAGGGACCTAGTCTTCCTAGGCCTCAACCGCAAACATTCTAGCCTGGTTCTGACCACAGCTTTGGTTTTGCCCTTGATTGGCATTCTGATTCTGTCTGGCTTGAGGGCATCCATTCTGACCTCCTCCCTGGGTGTTTTGTTGTTGTTGTTGTTGTTTGGGAACCTGAAATGATGTTGTTGGGCAGTTTTTAGCAAGATGCCCCCTTTGTTTGCATACAAAGCACAAACTCAGCCTCTTAGCCTGCTCCATTGCCTCATCCTTCTTCTGTCCCTGTTTTTGTGGTGCATTCCCACCATTCTTACTTTTCTTCTGATCCCCTTGGTTATTTTCATTCCCGGGCCTCTTGTTCTTTCCCCTCAACCTTTGCTCCAGGTTGAGCTCTTGTTCCAGAATCAAGGCTCGTTCAACAACTTCCTTATAGGTTTGGAGGCCCAACGTTATGATAACCTTTCGGATCTCGATCTTGAGACCTTGTGCAAATCTATTGGCTTTCATCTTTTCTTCCCGGATCAATTCTTGGGATAATTTGGTCAGCTTAGTAAATTTCCTCTCGTATTCAGTTACTATGAAATCCCTCTGATTGAGTCTCACGAAGTCTTCTTGCAACTTTCTGAGAGTTGCCTCCAGAAAGAATTTGTCATAAAATTTTTCTCTGAACTCTTCCCAAGTCATAGTCGCAACGTCAGTGTTAGGATCCATCTGCATCATTCTCCACCATCCACGGGCTGGTCCTTTGAAATGGTGTGTGGCTAGTGCTACTCGTCGTGAACCCGTCACCTTCAGCACATTTAGTAACTCCTCC
>JAJIYU010002048.1:0-32240 GCA_030144865.1 Tinospora cordifolia | reverse complement strand
TGTGATTGTTGGATTTACTTTATGTGCCAAATTTATATATTTTATTAATAAATTTTTATTTTATGTACGATAAACTCTATGTGTACATATACTTGATTTTATTGAATTTTATTAAATAAATTCTAATATTTTTCAATTAAATTTTTAGGTCTTCAAATAATGTTCTATTTTGTATGAATTATTCATAAGTCACTTTTATTTGTGTATGTGTGTCAGTATTTAGGTAAAATGACAATTTACCCCTAGGTGATAAAAATTACCGTTTTACCCCTTAAGGTCAAATTTCACCTCTTGGGCCTTAAGTACTTTTCTTTGTTTTTTTTTTTTTTTTTCCTTAGCCCTAAGAATTAAAATTTATACTTTTTAAGTATTTTATTTTATGTTTATTTACTTTAACTATTATTCAAAAAGTTTTATAAGTTTTTGGGATGTTACAAATTATCTCCCTCACATATTTTTTTGTGATTTTTTAAAATTTTAATATCTTACCATTTGCTTTCGAGATAGTTTTAGACATATTTTAAAACTAATAATCGTTCAAGTTATTATATAACTCAAATAAGAAAGCATGTAGTTTAATTCGATACAACTCGCAAAACTTTACCAACCCTTATAATATGAACAACAAAACTTGTCTTTAACGATTTTGGTACTGACTTTTATACAGGTGATACATAGCTATCATAACTTTTTCATACTTAAAAATTGAAATAGAAATTTATTTATTTAAAATTATTACAACATGATTTTTTTTAAATTACATATTATTTAATTGTATTTAACTTATTTTAACCTAAATTCAGTTATACTAAATCCAAATCTATAAAATATATGTTGTGTTCAAGTCGCGTTATCGTATCGTGTCACATATTGTTACCATTAAATTAAACTTATATATTTTTTATTTTTTATTTCTTAGATCGATATTAAGATGATTATCTAACTAATTCTTTGAATATAGATAATCATCTTAATAAGTTTTTTTCATTATTATTATTTTTTCTTCTCAGGGACACAATAATGTAAGTATGTAGCTTGTGTTACCACATAATGATGAATATAATTTGGACATATAAATCTTTGGTTTTGTATGTATATTCCTTATTCTTGGAAAATAGAATATTATAAATAGATGCCCTCATGACTCATCCATCAATTTAAAGATTTGTCACGTGCAATAAATGGCCCATTTTTATTATCAAAAAATTTTAAAAAAATCAATAATTAACAATGAAATCCTAGCATTGGGGTCCATATTATCATGTGGCTGAATAGTCAATTATTTCGATCTGTGAGGTTGTATGGATTAACATAATTGTTATTATCTTCTTAAATTGATCAATTGGGGTATTTTGCCTAACATTTTACCAAGTTATACATATTTCATTTTTTATTTATACAACTTCAATTAACTAAATAAAATATGGTAATATCATTTGAGGCATTATATTATTTACGTTAATCATTAAGTGAAATAAAGATTAATATTATAGTTAAATTAAATTAAATAATACGATCAGTAATTAGGAAATTAAGAATTGTGTTAAACCTAAGATCTTTCAAATTTATTACCTTATTTTTTTTTAACAAAAACAATCACCAATAGATCATAAATTCAATGGTTGAGAAATTGAATATGAATTGCATTTGAGTGTATCCATCTAATTAAAAATGCAAAAAAGAAAAATTAATTAATTAATTAAAATTAATGTGTTTGGCTAGTATAAAAATAGATTTTTTTTTTTCAAAAAATTATGGTTTTCTTTAGAAAATCTCCTTTTCTCATGTTTCGGTTAACAAAAATAGTTAAAAAAAATATTAAAAATTTTTCTCAAATTCACATATTTTCTTACCAAAATTTATTCAACTTGGGTGACAAAAAAAAATTGTGTATATTAATTTGAAGATGAACTACCAATAACTAACTTTTATCAAATTTTCTCGTATCAAATTAAATAATTATAAAAAAAATTTCCAAGAATATTTTCTTAACAAATTTTCTTAAAAAACTAATATTTTTTATAAGAAAATACTTTTTGCTACTGAATTCATTATTAAAATAGTACTCTAAAAAAATAGGACTCAAATTGTTTTCTATAAGTTTTATAATTCATAAGTATGAAAATATATATATATTTTTTTGGACATAACAAAGTTGAGTCTTTTTTTTTTTTTTTGCTATTTTCTCTTTTTTTTTTTCAAAGAAATATTGACCATATAAAATATATTATTGATATGAACACCAAACTAGCATAAATAGCACATAAATTAAAGAGCAGCCAAGCAAATCCAGTACCCCACTATAACTTAGGTACCTTATTCTCACCCCATTTGCAAAATGAATTACAGTTAAACTACCATGAATTCCCGAAGTACCTAACACTCTGCAAATCCCAAAACTTCAAATTTTATTTTCATTCATTTATTGCTTCACTCCCAACTCTAAAAATCTCTCTTCTTTCAATGAAATTCCACTATTTTTCAAAAGCCCTTTATTCCAATACGAAGGACAATTTTAAAGAACATAAAAATACAAATAAGTTAATATATTATTTAATATTATGTACTAAGAAAAAAAAAAAAAAGAAAAGAAAAAGGTTAGTGCGAGTAGCTTGTCTTTCCCGTTTGGCCATTCTCATAAATCAACGTAACTAATTTGCTATATTAATTGAGACTGTAGTAAAAAGGTTTGTTGACCTATCTGCATCACCCAGTTGTTTTTTCTTTAAAACAACATCGCTGTCAAGCCACCTTGGATTATAAAAAATTATTTTATATATATTCTCCAGAGAATGGCCACAAGAAAGGTGCCAACATTGTAAGTATCCAAGAAAATAGATAAGAGCATCAGTGCTTTCTCTTTCAAACCACTTGATCAAGAACCAAATGGTAGTAATTTGTGTTATCGTGTCACAACAGATCGTGTTGTCAATAGGTCTAACCTGTATGTTATAAACCTCAACTTGACCTATTTATTAATTTTGTTAAATTTATAAACTCAAACTCAACTTGTTTATTAACTGTGTCATAACCCATTTAATTTTTTATAATCAAAATTTAAAATTATAATTTATAAAAAAATTAATAAAAATATAAAACATATTAAAAATAAATTAAGTGTTTAAAAAATTATTTTTAAAAAATAATAAAAAAAGTATATTATCAACAAATTAATAAATTATATTAATTTTAAATTAGCTTATTTATAATTTACTTCTTAACTTATTTATAATCGTGTTAAACGTGTCATTTTTAAATTTATAAGATTAACCTATTTATGACTCAAATTTAATTATATTTAATCATGTTTGATCCGTTAGACCAAAGCCGTTTATACTAAATCTAAACCCATTTAAGTTAAACTCAAATTTGTTAACTTTGTATCATATTCAAGTCGGGTTATCGTATTGTATCATAAATTATCACCTTGCCAATATATATATATATATATATATTAGACAATTAGTAGTATTTAGTATGGTTGCACCTATTTTTATTCAAAGATCTTAGATGTTATGTTTATGTAAATGCGATTGAATGAATTAAAAGTAAACTGAGTGTTGGCAGAATAATTTTAAACTCAATAACACGATAATATTAATTTCCCATTAATTCTACCCACAATCTATGAGGCTGCAGCGTTGTCAATTGTAACAGAGGCAATCTTGGAATTTGCATCAGCAAGTCAAGGCGCAACCGCTGGTATCTTTTACTTTATTTTATGATTTTTTGAGAGGGCGAAACATATGTATTGCAAATAAAACATGAATTTGTAATTCATTCACCAGCTGCTAAAATATTAATAAATCATCAGATGAATTGCTGTATATTTTTAAGTTACCTAATATTATTTAGTAGATGATGTGTTTCTTGCATACGAAAACTAATTACCGCCTAGACTTTATACATAATTTAATCATCATTCTCTTCAAATTTAAAACAAATCACCTACTAATTCATTTACAAAAATAAAAATATTATTTAAGGACGAGCACACATATGATACTCATATAATTTCTTTATATATATTTTCAGCTTAAAGGACACTTCTTAAACTCATATAAACTCTAGCTTCAACAACCCTCGATACTCTATATTTTTTAGTGGGATCATCCACTTCAAGAAGGTATATTTAATCCTCGGACTCAATGGACTCTAACAATACTTTAGATGACTAAAATGTATAAATATTTAGAGTTATTATAACATTTTCTTATGGTCAATGCTAAGATGATTGCTATGATTAAACACCTTAAAATACACGTTATCTATTCAAATAGATATGAGTGTTGTAGTTATATATATATATATATATATATATATCTCCAAAGGTAGGAAATAAATCCATTATTTACACAAAATAAAAGTTAGTCTCATTCAGCTTCTTACGCGAGGTAAACTGATGGGGAATTACTATGAAATTCTAATTTCTTAAGGAGTTGGTTTCACTTACCTTGAAACAAAAGCTAAAGAACTACTTTTCTTTTGCAACTGAGTCCCCAAGTACTATTTTCAAATGAAGAATATTATACTAACTACAGGAAGTATAATTTCATGTGTATCTAAAATTCATATTCATATATATATATATATATGTACATTTTATCAAACTAAATATATGTAATGATGATATTAAAATTTTTAATACATTATTAAAAATTTTAATATCATCATTACATATATTATAATGATTCTATTAAACATTTCTTTTTCTTAAAAAGTGGACACTAGGACACCTACATAAGTTTCAAGATAAATAATTTGTTTGGGTCTTTGACCCTAATATCTCTATTAGGAAAGTTGTATTCATCTAAAATTGAAGTATTATAACTATTCAAATAACAATTAATTATTCTTAACTAAGATGAAAGGTGGGAAGTTAATTTGGCTACGACTTCTTTTGAACTTATTTAATGGTTAGACTATATAAAGGTTTGATATCTCTGTCATATCATCAATTCATTAAACCCTTATCTATTAAACAATCTTTCTTAATGGTTTATAATCTTTTATATTGTACTGTATGAAACCTATAATCATATTAATTTATTATTTAAACTATTTACAATAAATAATTTATAAAATATATATTTCTTTCTTATAATACATATTAAAAAATTGTATGTCATTATTTAATTTTTTAAAAAAATATATTTTTATTTTTAAAAATTAATTATTTAAAATAATTTGTTTAAAGAAATATTATTTAAATTTTAAAAATTAAATTTTATTTTTTAAAGAAATTTTATTTATAATGAGTGGATGCTGCCCGGCCAACAATCATCTAAGCTACCTCATGTAACAAATGCTTTTAGGACTTAAAAGTTACACTTAAAAATTATATTTATGCTAATATGGTGTTTGGTAAAGGATTTTTTTTTTCTGTTATCACTCTGATAATATGGTGATATAGTGTAATATTACATTAACCGAGGTTTGAAATATGCACGTATTTTGAGTTATTGTTTTGGGATTATTTTTTAAATTGAGGTCAAAAAAATTAATTTGAGGTTCGTGTTTTGGGCAACTGAAACTGGACTCAGAGCCGAGCAGATCAGTCAAGGGAGCCCAACCCACGCCATTGATGCTTGAAATATTCAATATAATTGGCAATAGAAGAACACGTTTAGCCCAGAAACTAGAATTATGGTAAGCAAGTGTTTATAATAATTGAAATACAAGAAAGAGATCAATTTTTTTCTTTACCTTTTTAATAAAAAGCATATATGTGTATTTGGTAGTCAATATTATCCTTGAAGTGGCAAAAATGCTGTTTTCGTAGCAATAATAAAAGAAAATTAAAGTTGAGTTTCATTTGCCCAATTAATTTAAATTAATAGCCCATCCAATAGTGCAGTAATTAAAGTTTTTTTTCCTTTTTTTTTCTTTTCTAATTCCTCACGGGTGCAACTGGAAACACACTATTAAGCCATCTCTAACCGAGCACTATTTTGGCGTTGGGTTGGGGGGAGCAACCCTGCCCCATCGTTAGCGCCATCTTAGAGATATGAGATATGATAAAATTATTTTTATAAGATAATGATAATATTTTAGAGATTAAGGTGAGAGGACTAAGGTGAAAGACAAGGTGAGGTGTCTGGCAAGTGACGAGATCTATTCATTTTATGAAAGGTTTCTAATTTTGGGACGACTTCTTAAGGTTGTTTGAACACATATGAAAATACTTTTAAAGATTTTTTTTGGAAAACTTACAACACAACGACGAAAAGAAAATTTAGAAGCTCGATGCAAGCACAATAGATTTTCAAGAAAATAGTTCGAGAACTTGCATTAAAGTCAATCAAATCAAAAGGGCTTGATGATGTCCAATTTTGTTCGTGATGATATTCACATGAACAACTAAATTTTTATGCTAGAGAGTAATTGAATCTTATAATTTCATTCTTTTATACTTATTGAATAAAGAGTAGGATTTATTTATGATATTGTGTATTTATCGCCTTAAATTGTTTGCCACACTTTAAAAATTTTAAATTCAATATCACATTCAGAGAGGGATTTTTTAATTGAAATTTAATATTATAACAAGGATTGATTATATAAGTCGAGCGACTTACAAACATTTTTTTAAAATCAAGTTTGGATATAGTTCTTCATTAAAGCACTTTTATTTTATTATATTTTATTTAAAAGAGGGAATTAATTTTAGAGAGGTAGACGTTTAGATTCCACTCAAGAGAAATATTTAATTGAAATAATTTATGATTTATAAATTTGACTCTTAATTTTAATAATTAATATTTTAAAAAATTATTAGGGGATACATAGGAAATCACGTTTCTAGAGTTATTATTACTGATAATTTTCTTAACTTAATCATATTAATAAGTAAATTTTCTTTTTTTAGGTTGAATAAATTAATTAGTTTTTTATTTTATTTTATTTTATTTTATTTTATTTTGTTTGTTGAATTGGCAGTTTAGATAAACTAGAGGTGTTAGTATAATTAGTCCTTGTTACATATAATTAAATAGTCCTTCCTTGAGAATGATAACCCGATCTCATCAAATATTTGTATTATAGTTCAATACTGTACATGTAACACACTAGGTCCCACTACGTGACAATATTATCCCTACTTAATCACGGACATAACGTAGGAGTTTTGTTTTTAGAGAGACTTGAACTCAAGCTACCTCCAAAAGGTCTCGACACTAGTGAACACCCACGTATGCAGTCATAGCCCAGTCTCAACTCTAAGGTCTAGCCGATGTGAGATTATTACAATCCACCCCCTTAGAGGTCATCTCATCTTCGAGATGCACACCTGTTACACTCAGAGGCGGCTCTGATACCATTTTGTAACACACCAGGTCTCACTACGTAAAGATATTGTCTCCACTTAGCCACAGACACACCGTGAGAATTTTGTTTTTGGAGAGACTCGAACTCAAGCCACCTCCAAAAGGCCTCGACACTGGTGAACACTCGCGTATGCACTCATAGCTCAGTTTCAATTCTGAGGTCCAGCCGATGTGAGATTATTACAGTACACTTGTGCATCGTAACATAAAACTTGGGGAATATGTGTTATGTGGAAGGATGGTTCTCTTGTTTAAGTAGTTGCATATGTGTTATGTTCCGAAAAAACAAATTAAGGTGTGCAAAAAACCTTCAATATTGTTGAAAAAATTGGATATTAAAATTTCATTTTAGATGAATAAAAAAAATTAAAAACATAAAAAGGTATAAAAAATCGATACGTCACTTTGTATAATACTTAATTATTTGTAAGGATGTGTCCTTTTAATTGTATTTATTCTTATGCATAAACATGATTCTAAGAAGTTACTCTAGCATCGATCAATTTTGTCCGCATGTTTAATCTGTAAGTTCCTGCACATGTATCCACATTTACCACCCTATACTGGTATGCCTTTCCTCTTCCATATATTTGAAGGACAAAAGAAGATAGTGACCTTATGAAGCTTGATTTGGCAAGGTTTTCTACCTATCTTTCTTCTTATTCTTCTTCTGTGGAGATTTGCGTCACCTTATGCACACATCTAAATATCTCATGGGGACAAAAGCTCGTAATACATAAGGAGGACACTTATTGCAATCCTGAGATAAGATTCTATTAGGGCTTGTAAATACCATAACCCAAAAAAAAAAAAAAAATAGTGGATGAGACTCAAATTTGCGACGTCGTATAACTTCCTCGATCAGTTTACCCAACCATCACTTGACAAAGGCTTCATTGATGTAACTTCTGTTTCTATTTTTAAAATGAATTAAGTACATTTCTTTGATTACATTAAACATTTTTATACATAAAAACTATCGTAAGTGAAGGCTAATGGAGTTTCAAAGCTACTCTTAAATAAAAGTTTTACCCCCATTGATTTTGAAAGGTGCCCTAGTTAGAAAGGATGTACCGTACATTTATATGCTCCTATCTCAGACACCATAACTAGTAGACCCAAAAGATATAGCTAGGAACACTCCTCATGAAACAATTATTAAAAAAAAAAAAAAAAAGCTAAAAAAACTTAAAGGATTGTTTGATTAATTAGTTAATAAGTTTGGCCACATATTGAAGGTTAACCACCGTTGAGGTCAATAATTAACTCATTTGGAATTCTATCAGCTTACTACCTACCAAATGATTTTACTAAAAGCATTCTCCCCTTTTAGGAACTCCCTTGTCTTTCTCTATTAGGATTAGTTATTTACAAGAATAATGTTCAAAAAGAACTAACAAGTGAAAGAAATAGCAAATGGTACCATGATTTAAGGAACAATTTGTGTGTTTGAACTGGGAAATCTCATCAACATTAATTAGAAGCATCGCCTGGTAGACTGTCATCGACGCCCTCTTCAATCACTCTCAAATTAATGCAAAATTAAACCAACTAGCCTAAAAAATATTACTAATAGCCCACCCATTAAGCATTCTAACTATAGTGAGACGGCGTATCAGGCCATGAACTTACGTTATTGCTAAAACTGTAAGGGTACTCCCTGATGAATTGATTTTTATACATCTGATATTCTCAAGATAACGTAACGACCATATATTACAAATTAAAATAATCCTATACATGAGATATTAATTAATATTAATGTGCCATCGACCAATTAATTAATTATATATATTAAAAAAAAAAAAGAAAGAGTGCCTTATCCCATGAAAAAACTCCTAAAATTGACCCATTCCAATATTCCATCATAAGACGCTTGAGGCCGTCACATGAGATCTACTTCTACTGTGGCTGGCTTGAAATCAAGGACCCATTCCAGCTTTAATTTGACTGTCTAAACTCATAATAACAATACTTTTAAAATAAAATAAAACAAAATAAAATAATAATACGATCATGAGTGAAGGATTGGGATCAGTTTGGTTGGTTCTAACCTCATAGATCTGTTTAATAAAAAATAAAAAAAAATAAATAAATAAAAAAAACATTGACCTTAAAGTAATCTAAGATATTCATATTCAAGTTTGGCTGTAAATCATATGCCTAGGTACTTTTATATATGTTATTTCTCAAAAACCAGACACGGTCAGCTTCTATCTTGGAGAATTGCATTTGGGAAATGTTCTTTATCGTTGTAAGTGCATAGCTTTTTCTTTTTTTTTTTTTCTTTGATTTCTTTTTTTTTTCATTTTTTTTTCTTTTTCATTTTTTTTTTGTTAAATGGGCCTATGCCCTCTTATATATATATAAAATAAATTAAGTGATTTTTTTTGGTCTTTTTGACTAAGAGAAAGTGGGAGAAAAAAAAAGTTAAAAAATGGTCAATCATTAAATCAATCACTCGAATCAGGTCAATCGTATTTTTTGCATCACCTGGATATTGTAATTCTTGTGTTAACTTTAGCATTTTTTTTATTTTATTTTAGACAATGTTAAAATATAACTACTGCGTTTACATTTTTATGAAAATAACAAAGGTATATATCTACATATAAAATATTTATTTCAATTAAACATTTATTATTGTAACATTTTCTTTTTTAAAATCCTAACAGCTTTTTCATTATTATTATTACTATTATTATTATTATTATTATTATTATTATTATTATTATTATTATTATTATTATTATAGTTGATTAATTGTGTGTTATTATTTGTTGTGGAGTTGCTAAGATATCAATAGCTTGTCCTAGTTAATCAGTTTAGTGAAAACGTGCATGTAGGTATTGCTCTTTCTTGGGTCCAACCTTCTACCAAATTTAATGGACCACAATACATAAGAACCGACGTGCACCCATGCACAAGCTTTGGCCGCCCTCTCTCCCACACGTTTCTACATATAAATGCATCCATTAATCAAGTATTTATCAACCATCAATAAATTAATAACAACGCATCATTCCTTCCCTTATTCTTCCTTCTCCTTCTTCTTCTTCTTCTTTTTCTTCCACCTATATACCTATGGAAACTGATACACCAACCTAGGAAGAAAGATCAATGAGTTTATATTCATGGCTTTTTCAAGGCGTCCCCAATATAATCCTAACATTACTGTCTCTACTTCTTCTAATGCTTCAGGTGTAAGATTTCATCTCTTCCTCCTTTCCATCCTTTCCCTCTCTTTATCCATCTTTCTATTAATTGTTTCTTCTAATACTTATTTCGCTTTGATCACAACTTTAACTACTACTAACCCAACTGCAACTCGTCCTATCATCATTCACCATTTTCCAAATGTTTCATCTGATCGTCAAACTGCCGCCCTTCGCGGTGCTTCTTCAATAATCAGCAAACCAGTTGGGAATTATGGGAAGAATCATAAGCACAAGTATCGGTCACCCGTCATCGATTTTCTCTCGAAAGAACTTGAAAAGAAGAAGAAGAACAAGAAGATGACGGTCAAGATTGGGTTGCTACAGGAGAAATTGGAAGTAGAAGATCTTCGTCATCAATGGGAAGAGTTGGGAGAGACAACTGTGATAGAATTCGATAGAGTTTCAGAAGAGAGGGTCAGATGGAAAGAGTTGTTTCCTGAATGGATAGATGAGGAAGAGAAGTGGAAGAAGCCCTCTTGCCCTAGAATTCCGATGCCACGGCATGAAGATTATGGTGAATTTGATGTTATAGTTGCTAGTCTTCCATGCACATCATCATCAAATGAGGGGATTGAAAGATCAGAAGGGATTAGAGATGTGTTCATGCTGCAAGTGAACTTAGTTGTTGCTAATCTGGCGGTGAAAAATGGTAGAGATCAAGAAGTTTATGTGGTGTTCATGGGCTCATCATCATCATCATCATCATTACGTGGGCCAATGTGGGAGATCTTCAGATGCGATGATCTTCTGATGCATCATCATGATGATGGAAAAGGAGATCAGGCTGATGATGAATTTTGGGTTTATAAACCTGAGTTGAAGAGATTGAAACAGAAGGTTCTCATGCCTGTTGGAACATGTCAACTTGCTGTTCCTCCCCAGAAGAATATGAAGAATCAAGGTAAGTGAATGTTGTTCTCTTCTTCTCTACCATTTTTTTTAATCATTTTTTATTATATGTTTGCTAATATTAAATTAATAATTAGATAATATTTAGCAGTAATATTAACATTTTTGGTATTAATTTATCTTAATATTATTATTATTTATGTCATCAGCAACCATTGGTATTCTGTCATTATTATTTTGATTTGGAATTGAAAGACAATAAGTATTAGGTTTAGATTTGTTGGAACGTAGCTGTATAAATATTATATAACTGGAGAATTAATTCGGTACATCAGGGGGTGAGGAAGTCAGCTAGGAGTAACAGAGTCAGCTAGGAGTAATAGAGATCGGAGGGTCAGAATTATCGGTTAAACATGCCGTTAATTGTATGGAATCATTATTCGTATTTGTTTTTGTTTTAATTACCATTGATATGGTTGACCATATTAACGTTTGGTGTGGAAATCTGCTAATATTAGGTGTGCTATGCTCGTAAGCAATCTATCTTGTTGAATGTTGGTTGGCCTAGCTCTTGGTCATTTGATTCTTGTAGTTCTCTACAATTAATGGAGTAATTAATTTAACTTAAGGGATTATAATTATTAATATATAGAAAAATAGTAAAACTACTACCATGATTAATTTAATTATAGGCATAAATATATATGAAAAAAGAGGTATTTAATAGTCCACGTGGCTTCAACTTGTAGAGTAAGGTTTTATAACACCTACTGCTAAAATTGCAGTAAAAAAAAAAAAAACTTTGGACATTATTAAAGAAATATTACTACTTAAGAACACTTTATTGAAAAAATTCTTTTAAAGAAGTGTAGTTATTAGTCTGTCTTATGATTTTAGGTCATTTTGTACAGCAACTTCCACCTCAAAAAATTTTTTAAGTATAATAATTTATTTTTATATTTTATAGAGAACAAAGGGTGATAGAAACCTTTGTTAACATAATTATTTAATATGAAAATTAAGCTTTGTGCTTAGAGCCAACCTAATATTTTTACAGACACAGGGCAAAGTAGTAAATGTGGATCCTAAAAATAAAAGCTCAATTAATTAATAAATTTTTTTATAATTTTTTAATTATATATATATATATATATATGAGCTTTCGAAAATAAGGAGCTCAAAAGGTGATAGGGCTACAGTCGTCACCTTTGAACCTTGTCTCAAGGTCGGCCTTGTTTGTGCTAATTTGCATGGTGTTTCAATCTTTAACCTTACCTCTCAATATTAATTCATGGCAGGTGGCAGCGAATTTAAATATGACTTCTCAAAATTAGTCAACCCTATTGATCATCAAAAGGTAGCCTATGTAACAATTCTTCATTCCTCCGAAGCTTATGTGTGCGGGGCCATAGCTTTGGCCCAAAGCATCATTCAAACCAACTCAACCAAAGATCTAGTCTTGCTAGCCGATAAGTCTATAACAGAGAAAAGTCGTGAAGCCCTACATGCCGCTGGCTGGAAGATCAAGCACATCGAGCGCATTCGAAGTCCATATGCCAAGTTGGACGCCTACAACGAATGGAACTATAGCAAACTTCGAATATGGCAATTAACTGAGTATGACAAAGTGATCTTCGTAGACTCTGACCTGATCATTCTTAAAAACATCGATGATTTCTTTACCTTCCCACAGTTGTCTGCCGCTGGGAACGACAAAGTATTATTTAATTCTGGGATCATGTTGATCGAGCCTTCAAAATGTGTGTTTCAAGAGTTGATGAAGAAAAGACATAGCTTGATTTCTTACAATGGAGGAGATCAAGGGTTCCTCAATGAAGCTTTTACATGGTGGCATCGATGGCCAACGAGATTAAACTATCTCAAAGTTTATGAAAATATCAAGAATTATACAGAAAGAGAGATCCCAAAGAAAAGTAGTAGTACTAGCAATAGTAGTCGTTATGATCTTCCTTATGCAATACATTATTTGGGATTGAAGCCTTGGATGTGTTATAAGGATTATGATTGTAATTGGGATATGAAGGATCACCACATATTTGCTAGTGATTCAGCTCATCGGTGGTGGTGGGATGTTTATGATAGAATGCCTAAGAAGTTGCATGCTTTTTGTGGGCTTTCTAAGAAGATGGATGGGAGGATTAAGAAATGGAGAGAGAGGGCTCGGCTTGCTAATTTAGCTGATGGTCATTGGAAGATCAAGGTAAAAGATCCAAGACAATATACATAGTGCTAATTGACGACTAGCTAGCCATAGTTGATTGATTCCCATTAGGGAAGAAAAAACAAGTTATTACTTTATTAAATACAAATGAGATAGACCTTTTTTATTTATTAATGTTGTTCAATTTACTAACCTAGGGAAATTCAGGTATGTATAGAAAGAGGTGAAGCTTTGTAATTATTAATATTGCTCAATTTATATTACTGGTTTTTATGTTATACAAGGAGTAAAATATTCCCTTCATGTTGTGTATTTGATTCAAGCTACAAGAACTTAAAAGTGATATATTTCCTCTCTCTCTCTCTCTCTCTCTACATATATATGTATAATTAAATTTTCATCAATTTATAAATATTATTGGTCTATTGGTAATTAAATTACTATTACTATTGTTATTGATCAGGAACACATCATCAAAAAATTTCATAGGGATGTTGAGTGCTAACGTACGTTAAAGTTTGACGTTGTTACCTAATATCCATTTGATATTTGAAGAGATGCTAATGTTGAACATCTTCTTAGACATTAAATAATTTTAGATCAACATTGAGTTTGGTGTTGAAATTTAGGGAAAATGAAAATAGTCATTATGTCACCTATGTAGTAGCATATAGATGGAAAATAATAAAATTTAGGAACAAACCAAAATATTAAAAGAAATAAAAAAGAACATAGGCTCGGACGCACTTTCTTCTTTGATGATCCGTCAAAATATGATGATTCATCAAAATATTAAAAGTAAAAGGCCATACATCATTGATTTATGAAAAAAAAAATGAAGTATTAAAAGTGAAAGGCGACATGTTATTGATTAAGCCTCACTGAGATTAGTTTGAAATATCAGGACTGTCTAAGAACATGCTAAGATGCGCTTTTTTTTTTTTTAATAAACCAACAAAGTCATGGCCTTCTTGATATCCTATCTTGCAAGGAGCATTGCCCCGTCTCTCATTATTCTCCACCCTCTAGTCGCCCTTCCCCTTCATATTTGAACTTGAAAAAATTGGAAAGATGAAAATGAGAAACCAATTGATTCAATGAATAATTTTCAAATTAATTTATATGAATGTATTCATAAAGTATGAACACCATTAAATAAAAAGTTTTAAATTTAAATGTATTTCGTGTGGTAGCATATGCATGTTTCAAATTAAGTCATTTAAAAATATATAGAGTTATGAAAAAGTTATGCATACATCTCAATCAAGATAACTAAGGATAGTTTGATCTAAGGGTGTTCATCAACCCGATCAACCCACCCGAACCTTTTGGGTTGGTTTGGGTTGGGTTGTATTAGTTATTTGGGTTGGATTAGGTTTTAAAATGCTTAACCCGAAAGGTTTGAGTTGGGTTGCAGGTTGAATACTTAAAAACTCGAACAAAATCGACCCAACCCGATCTTACGTATTCTTCTTTTTTAATTATAAATGCTTTTAAAAATAAATGAAATAAGTTTTTAAAATATTTTTATTATATATAAATGATAAACTTATAAGTAACTATTTAAATTGATATGATTATTTATGTTATATCTTCTTTCTATATAAATACTAGCTATTATTTTTAAAAACTAATAATAATTAATTTTTCTTTCTACAAAATCATCTATTTCATAATAGAAGAATTTTAATTTGAAAGATGACATTATTAAATTTTACTAATGTTAAATTTATGTAAATCAAAGTAATAAGAAGGTTTCAAAAATAATATTATTTTTGTATGTATAATGAGTTAACTATAAAATATAATTAAAAATAAATATACAAAAAAATTTTAATTTAATAGTTCTTGTATAACAAAAACATTAAAATATAATTAAAAAATATTGAATTAGAGCCAACTCGATAAACCGACCCAACCCAAACCGAACTCGAACTGTTTGGGTTGGGTTGCGGGTTTACCCTAAACCTGATCCAACCCAACCCACGAACACCCCTAGTTTGATCTACATACTCCTCGGTTTCATGACAATCGAAAATAGTTAAAATTGAACATCCAATTTTAATTCTTCTGCCTTTACACTTTTTGTCGACATAAAGTCTTTTATATAGTATAATGTCCAATTAAACAACATCATTTGCACATTTCTCCAAAAATGAACTAAATAGAATTATATTGTACCATAGTATCTAATTAAGATTACCAATGCAATCAAATACATAAAATTATTTTAAAATCATAAATAAGATGCACATGTATCTTAAATACATAACTCAAGAATCAAATTTCATGGCATATAATCCAATTTTATATTGTAGAATGTTAAGTCTTCAACTATTTCTAAAGTAGAAGCTTATTTGGATTAGGATTCAATACTCTCGTACTTACTCTCCTACTCAGTTAATTTCTCTATTTTTGAAAATTCTTATTTTAAAATTATTTATTCAATAAAACTATCTACTTTTTTAATTATTTGGTAATAAGATCATTTTATTTTTAAATCAAGTTTAATGTGTTAATTTGTTATTTTTTTTTTACTTTTTCATTTTTAAGTCTTAAAATTTTTATGATAAAAATAATATTAAGAGATAGATTGCATAAAAATTAAAAATCAATATATAATTTAAACATAAATCTAATGCCTTTGGCCAACATAGCCTATAAATAAAACTCGAATTCTCAATTCATAGTTCTAGCCAAATATATTAAACAAGTCTTAGGGCAAATGACCCATGAAAAGATCCTCTATTATAGTTACTTCAGAGCCATAGGGTTATCGATTATCCAAATGCATAGCACCTACGCTAGACCCATGCCTGTAGTGAGAGAGAAAATAGGGGTGAGCTTAAAGAGCTAATAGGTCTCTCTGTCAACAAATACACATGCAAATGTACAAACACAAGCATATAAATACTTTTCACACATTAAACTTTTCAAACAATATCTATTTGTAGGTTGTTCAATTCTAAGTGACCCTTTTAAAAGTTAATAAGACAATTCTGATAATCTTTATCAAGTACTATCCACTTCAAAAAAAAAAGTGAACTGGCAATGGAGTTTATTAATGGATGAAAAACTATTAGCAATTTTTGACAAAATAGTGATGGAACTATTAAAAAATATTATTTAAAATGTATCAATGGATTAGTGACAGATTAGTAATGAATTTTTTTAAATGAACTATCAAAATTTCATCACTAATTTGTTACTAATACTAATAGATTAGAAACGAATCCTAAACCTTAAACTTTAAACCCCTGACCACCAAGGCTCCATTAGTAACAGGGACAAAACTAAGAAGCAATTTATGCGATAAATTAGCAACAGATGTCATCCCTCGTGTCAGATAAAATGTAATATCTCAATTATTTTGTATATATGTATGCGATTTAATTGGTATAGACGCGCACACACACACACACACATATAAGAAAAAAAAATTTGGTGCATGGGCCTGCGCCACAGGCACGTTGTGCCGCAAGCGTGGGCCTGCGCGCACATATGTGCTCCATTTAAAAAAATTGATTAAAATATATATAGAAAACGAACAAAAAACCAAAAAAAATCAAAAAATTTCAAAAAAAATACAAACAAAACCCTAATCTCTAACCCTAAACCCCTAGCCACCCCAACCAAGTAAAAAAAGATTTTTTTCTACAATAGAAAAGTAAAATATTATGAAACTAACCTCGAAGACTCTATATAAACCTCCATTTTTCCCTCATTTCATTCATCTCGGCAAGAACAAGAATAATACTCCTTCTTGCTTTCTCTCCGCCTCCTTCTTGACATCTTTGGTCACTTTTCTCTTAAAGTTATTCTAAACACTTCTGAAGTAGTAACAACGAAGTGCTACACATATCTTAGCAAAACAATCTGAAAGGAATTTAGGAAGTGATCTCGATGTGAAATGACTCTCATCTTTTAATTTATTATTTTGATTCAAATAATGTCTGCTTGTGTGGTAGCTTATTTTTTTAAATGTCTATTAATTAATTTATTTAAATTATTATATTGTTCATGACTGAGAGAGTATGCTCCGTAGTTGCGTCTTGTACGATCTTCTACATCAGAAATCGAAAGTCATACTTCTTGTTTTATTTTAAATGTTGATTTGTGGTGTAATGTTATACCATTGGAATGTTTAAATTATGTTTAATTATTTATTTGTTATGCTATTGCAATTAATAAAAGATTAAATAAAAATTTTTACCACGTACCGGCACGGGGTCGAATTTGTATCGTGAGCATTCCAAACAAGGGCTATGAGCTAATAAAGGGTTCGAATTTGATCTTACCTCACTCCAATGGGTCTGAGCTCAGTATAATAACTCTTACCCTAAGGATGAAATGTTGGGAGGTATCTTTTCGGTCTTTAATGACAACAAAAAATAATAAATTTGTTGAATTATTTAATTCATTGTAAGTGGTTGCTTTGCATGTTTTATTTTGTCAAAATAATGAATTAAATATTTAGAATGATTCACTAAGCTTCATAGTTCACCTCCTTATTTTTCACATTTCAGGAAATTATAGACAGGCCATTGGGAGATCATTAAAAAAAATTTTTATTTCAATTTATTGTAGGGTATGTGGGCCTAATTCATTTTTTTACGTTTTGAAATTATTTTCTGTTTTATTGCATGAATGTGCAAGTACTTGAAATTTTTGAATAAATAAATAAAGACTTCTATTTATTTATGATATTATGAATTATTGTGTACATAGACTACTGTGCATAGGATATCTCATAGATACAAAATTTAGAAAATGGAATAAGGATAACATAACACAGGCTCGCCACCCGGGCGGCCCAAAATATCAAAGAAAGATACCGTCGGATAACATGGGCTCGAGGTACGAGGGGTGGGGTGTTACAAAAGTGGTATTAGATGCCTTGGGCAAGGATTAGAAAGAATTGACCGGTCAGGTAAGACCTTTAATTTGAATTAATTTAGAAAGCTCTACCTCCTATTTTAAAAATTAAAATTATTTTGAAAAATTATTTTTCAAAAAAAGGAATATATATTTTTCAATTGCTTTGTTTTGATATGAAGATTACAAGTTGAGCTGATAGTGAATAAGTCTTGTCCCGAGTAAAGGTAAACATTGAAACGAAGACGGGTTATCCCGTTCTAGAAAGCACAGTTGCTAAGTAGACTTTGGTCTTGCCATCCAATCTGGAGGTTGTCCCACCAACTCATACGAGTAGTCAGAGTTGAAGAACACACTTGTTTTCTTACGAAAGAAAACTATGAGATAGTAATTAAGGGCTAGGAATTTACTATAGTCCAAAAGAGATACCAAAGATGGTATCGTGGATAGAGGAAAGTTATCAATTAGGCATAAGGACCCTTCAACAAATATTGAGAACTTAGGGCTAGGAGAGAGACCTTAAGTAGAGACTTGGGTGTTGTCAAAGGTGGCACAGTGAATCATGAATAAACTTTAGAACATAAGTTAGAGACTGGAAACATGTGAAAAACAAACACTTGTTTGGTCAGGGCATGAGATCAAGAGGATCTCTTGGGTTCTATGTTGTATGGGACGCATAGGAAATGGGAGGTACGAAAGAATCCTGAACTTAGAGAATGACAGACCATGTTTGGTAAATGATCGGTGGCTTTGGACGAACTTGTTTTCCTATGCTTGGCTGGTATGGGACAGTCAAGTATATCGGGGCTTAGGAAGCCTAAGAAATCGAGACATTTGCGATATTGATTGGGCGTAGTGAAATCTCTGAATGAAAGTCTATGTTGAAGGTAAGGTTAGTATGGGACACACAAACCTGGAGGCATATGCAGAACCTTAGAATTTTACTATGTTAGCATAAACTTCTGTTATCAAATGATTGAATATATGATGATCTTATCGTTTGAATATGCATGTATGAGACCAAATCCTATACTCAAAAACAAAAAGAACTTTAAAAAATAAACTATTAGGCTACTAGACTAATCGAGGACCTAGAAACCTAAATCTAGAGTCATGATAGTACGACAAGGTAAAACCGCGAACACTAGTACTAATACAATTTGATTTGTAGATAAATGGTTGGATTCAGAAGATACACTACCAAGGCTACAACATCTAATGAAACTGATTCTCGGTGACAAGAGGTACCGAATAATGTAGCTGAGAACCAGATGGAAAATATGATATTAGAGATCACAAGGAGGGCATGGAACAAATTGAGAGGGCCCTGCCACAGATAACACCTCAGGTGGCACCGCAGCTACAGGTCCAAGAACCTATTTTGGTTCAGCAGCCAACCAATGCCAGTTTTAGTGCCCAAGGTTCCAGCTCGTCAAGAGGAACATGAGAATCTAGAAGATAGTGAGCATAGAAAGATGCTACTGGAATTAAAGAAGCTTCCACCATTACAATTTAATGGTACTATTGATAGCTTAGCAGCTGACCATTGGTACCAGGAATTAGAAGAACACTTGGATGTATTATGCGTAACGGGTCCAAGTAGAATAGCGTTGGCTACCCATCAATTCAAAAGACCAGCTAGAAGCTGGTGGTGGATGGTAAAGGCAGAACCAAACATTAATGTTAGCAGAATAAACTGGGAAGAGTTTAGGGAGATATTTTAGTAGAAATTCTTCCCTGAAGCAACATTGATGAAGATGCAAGAGGACTTCGTTCAGTTAAAACAAAGAGATCTTATGGTTGCCGAGTATGAGGCCAAATTTATTAAATTGGCCAAGTTCTTACCTGAACTGATTAGTGAAGAGAAGAAGAAGGTCAACTGCTTCACTCAAAGTCTCAATATTGAGATCCAAAAATTAATAAGACAACATGCCCGAAGACATATAGAGAAGCTGTAGACATGGCATTGACCCTAAAGCAAGAGTTGAATTTTGAACAGAGAATAAGGAACTAGAACAAGAGGCCAACAGATGGCAGTGATTATCATGGGCTTCAAAAGAGATAAAATTTTAACTAGCAAAATGGTGGAAACCAGGGCACCCCATGCCCTACAGCAAGCAAGACCAAATGAAGAAGAACAAAAGGAGCAAGCACAACAACAAGGCCTATGCTATTATTGCAACCAACCCGGACACCTGGCAAGGTTTTGTCCAGCTAAAATTTGGGCCCCACAACAACAATAATATCAAAGAGGATGGCAAAATGGACGTCCTCAACAGCAACAATCGCGACCAAACAACAACCAGGGGCAAAACCAAAATCAGGACCGTGGGCAAAACCATGCCATAGTATTTGCAATTGTCGAGGAACAAGTCCCCGCGATGGAAGGTACATTCTTATTATTTAATATTGTTGCGAAACTGTTGTTTGATTTGGGTGCTACAAAATCTTTTGTTTCGGAAGAACTGGTTAATAGGTTACAACTAGTGGCAAAAACCTTGCCTATAACCTTAAACGTAACCACACCCATATGAACTACTATCACTGTAAAGAAAATGTGTATATGTGATCTTAGATTTGGGGATAAGCTGATTTTGACCAATCTCTGAATACTTCCATTCTACGAGTATGACATGATATTGGGTATGGACTGGTTGGACCAGTACCAGGCACAAATCAATTGTCCCAAGAGAAGAGTGGCGATAATGTTGCTCTTAAGAAAAACTTTTAAGATTAATGGTGATATTCATAGGTTGCCTAAGAGCCCAATGATGGCCATGTTGAACTGCTTAAGGCAAAAGGATGACCTCAAAAACCTCTTAGAGGATGACTTTGAAGGACAGAAAGAGATCAAGAGCCTAGAAGTAGTCCGATACTACAAAGATGTATTCCCTAATGACTCACCTAAATTAACACCAACTAAAGCTGTCAAGTTCAAGATTGAACTCCAACCTAAAACCAACCCCATAGCTATACCTCCATACCGTAGGACACCAGTAGAATTAATTGAGTTGAAGGCTCAACTAGAAGAGCTCTGAGATAAAGAGTTCATCAGATCAACTGAATCACCTTGGGGGGCTCCAGTGTTGTTCGTGAAAAAGGACTAATCTATGAAACTCTACGTTGACTATCGAAAATTGAATCAGGTGACGGTTAGATGTATATGTGTGTGTGTGTGTGTGTGTGTGTGTGTGAAAATATATATGTAAACTTATTTAAATTATTAGGTACAAAAACATATGGTTAGATATATTTAGAAAAAAAATTGCACATATATACATACATACATACATCTATATATATATATATATATATAAGATACAAAAAATCAAAAAAATACCAAAAAATCTTGAAAAGAAATACAAAAAAAATCCTAATCTCTAACCCTAAATCCTAGCCGCCCCAACCAAGTAAAAAAGAAATTTTTCTATAATAAAAAAGTAAACTATTACGAAACTAACCCTTAAAGACTCTATATAAAACCCCCTTTCCTCTTCATTTCATTCATCCCAGCAATAACAAGAATAATATTCCTTCTTACTTTCTTTCTGCCTCCTTCTTAGTATCTTTGGTCCCTTTTTTCTTAAAGCTGTGTGTAAATAGCCTGCGAAGTAGTAGCAACGAAGTATTACACAGATCTTGGTGAAAAGATCTGAAAAGACTTTAAGAAGTGATCTCGAAGCAAAATAACTCTCATCTTTTAATTTATTATTTTGATTCAAATAATGTCTGCTTGTGTGGTTAGCTTATTTTTAAAATATCTTTTAATTAATTTATTTAAATTATTATATTGTTCATGACTGAGAGAGTATGCTTTGTAGTTGTGTCTTATACGATCTTTTACATCAGAAATCGAAAGTCATCCTTCTTGTTTTATTTTAAATGTTGATTTGTGGTTTAGTGTTATACCGTTGGAATGTTTAAATTATGTTTAATTAGTTATTCGTCATACTATTATGAATAATAAAAAATTAAATAAAAATTTTAACCACGTACCGGCACAGTATTGAATTTGCACCATGAGCATTCCAAGCAAGGGTTGTGAGGTAATAAAGGGTTCAGATTTAATCCTACCTCACTCCAATGGGTTTGAGCTTAGTATAGTAGCTCCTTCCCTAGGGATGAAATGCTGGGGGTATCCTTTCGGCCTTTAGCGACAACAGAAAATAATAAATTTGTTGAATCATTTAATTCATTGTAAGTAGTTGCTTTGCATGTGTTTTTTTGTCAAAATAATAAATTAAATATTTGGGATGATTCACTGGACTTCATAGCTCACCCCTTTATTTTTCACATTTTAAGAAATTAAAGTAGACAAGCTATTGGGAGATCATTAAGAAATTCTTTTTAGGGCATGTGGGCCAAATTCATTTATTTACGTTTTGAAATTATTTTATGTTGTATTGAATAAATGTATAAGTACTTGGAATTTTTAAATAAATAAATAAAGGTTTCTATTTATTTATGATCTTATGAATTATTTTGTACATAGACTAATGTGCACAGGACATTTCATAGATATAGAATTTAGAAAATGAAATAAGGATAACGTAACACAGGCCCGCCTCTAGGGCGGCCCAAAATATCAAAGAAAGATATTGTCGGATGGCGTGGAGCTGGGGCACAGGAGGCGGCGTGTTACATAAAACATCAATCATAATGTATATATTTGCCAACGAATTGGCAATGGAATTTGAATCCTACATTACCAACGGATTAGTAACAGAATTGGAAAATAAGCACAAAAATGATGGCAAGTGTTCATATTTATGAATGGATGAGTATCAAACTTTTGTTTAAGTGATTAGCTTGTTTAAGTGATTAGCGACAAATTTTTAGTTTTTAATCCATCAACTTGTTCTTTATATTGCAGAGCCAAGACAAAATTTATTTCTTCCCGCTCCTTTCTCACTCTCTTCTTCTTCCTCCCACTATTGTTCCACCATCACCAGTGGTCCTTAAAGGCTGCCACAACTCATTGGACGACAATGTTGTTCGACAACATCTATTTGATATATTTTTATTTGTTTTTATATGTATTAAATGCATTAAACTTTTGATATGTATTGTTTCGTAAATAAAATCCAATGTTAATTGATATCATTTGTTTTTGTTTAATGTATGTTGCTAGCCATACACCAATGAATATATGAAATGTTTTTGCTTGTAATATAGTGATTCGGGCATGCAATAGTGTATATACATGATATCATTTTTAAAGAAGAGCACGGAGTAGTGTAATGTGTAGTTTGGGCAAGCCATGTTCAATACCATTGTATATAGTGGTTTGCTTATAATGTAGTAATTTTCTCTTGTTTGTTCATTGATCTAAAACCTACTTAGACAACTAAAAGAGTTACATCTTCCTTTGTTCTTATAGTACATGCACTCTCCCCAAAACGCCCAACAATAAGAGCACCAAAGAACATAGTTTTCCTTCAACCAAATATTTATAATTTGTGTTGGTGTTAATTTTCTATGAATATCTCAGGTTTTAAATGGATGACAAAGATAGGAATACATCTTATCAACATCTAAATGCACTCCCTTCTTGGCTAAAACTTTCTTTACTTGTTTTTTTCTTTTTTTTTTTATCTTCACCTAAACCACTCCACTTAATTAATGAGCAAGCATTCTTCTTTGCGTAGGTTATTTGGTGTGTTGTGAACTAGCCAAGTTAACCATTGCACCAAAAAGGTGAGGATAATCAAAAAATTAATTTGACCACAAAACGATCAGATTAAACGAAGGAGTTGGTGTCAATATTCTCAAGGCCTCAAGAGAAATAAGAAGAAGAAGAAGAAGAAGAAGAAGAAGAAGAAGAAAAGCGTGATGTAGCGTGTTACACTACAATATAATTGTAACACCCCAACCCTCTTATCTTTTAAGCAGTGTACATTGTCACCGTTCTCTTGACAGTAGACTTAACAAAATGGCAGGTCGGGCCGATGCTACATTACAAGCGACACACACTTGTTCTTTTCTTTTCAATATCTCATGTCTTTGTATAAAATTCAAGAATACAAAACTTTCAATAAAATCAAGGCAAATTAAAGGAGATAAAAAAAATTCAAACTATTTTATTCATAATAGAAATTGAGAGTACTAAACTCTTAAAAAAATAACTAGCTGTTACAGCAGAAGACTTCAAAATACTTTTCAGTAGAAATTTATAAAAACTTTGGGCAACATGCCCTAAAAATTCTAAAAAAAATTATAATACTGAAGATATTTTCTAAGAGACTATCTATATTCAACTGCTCCATGGGTTCATGTTCTTCAAAAATAAGAAAGAAAGAGTGAGCACATAGCCCAATGGATCCTTTTCGAACAACCATCTTTCATATTCAAACTCATAACACAATCATAATTCCAACACTTGCAATCATTAGGCATTTCAACAACAATTTGTTTAAGTCGAGTCTCAGACCAAAAGGGCCTTTGATCCCTTGATGCTCTTAACAAAGTACCTCCTTAGAGTGAAATATAGTTTTTCCTAGCTAATTTCATTGGACTTTTGGACTTCAAGGGAACTTACCCACCAACCAAGTACTTTGATCTTAAAACCATATGAACTAATCATATGAAAAGAACATCCATAGGTCGCCATGACCATTATGATGGTACGTGGTTATTATATCCATCATCTTTAATTAAATTCTCATATCATGATCTCATAAAATAAACTTCATGATATGAAATTAAACTAAAATTCAGAATATACTCAGTCAATTCATGATATACTCATAAAACATGTATCATACTTTAATTTAAAATCCTAAGCATGATACTAACATGGCATAGATGACATGATTTTTCAAACATGAATCAAAATTAAAATCCTGAAATAAACATTTAAAATTCTAGAACTGAAGTTAAAAATCTTTAAATTTAGTAAAAAAAACACACAACAATGAGCATGCCATGAATTCAAATAAGAACAGAAGGGTGTTCTAGAAATCACTTCTACCTTATGATGTTTTTTTCTGAAATTTCGGCAGCAATTCCCCCCACGTACTAATGCCAATGAAGATCACCCAATTTAATTTTCTAATTCGAAAGCTTCTTACACACACAAGAAGGGAAATATGGGAAAAGGTGCTAAGAAGAAGGCTTTGAGAAAACAAGAAGAGCATTCAACTCTTATTTTTGTATAATGAAATTATGAGCCTAGAGGGGTTTATATAGGTTTTTAGAAAGTTTTTATGTCTTTCTTTGAATAAAATACCATAATTCTCCCTAATTTCGTACTTTCTAATTTTTGGAGCAAAATGAGTATTTTTTGAAATTTTTTCAAATTTTAGAAATATTTTTCTGAATTTAGAAACTATTTTTCAAAATTTTTGAATATTCTTTTCGTATTTTTTTTGTTAATTTTAACGTAATTTTTGTATTTTAAATTTTAGCTTTATTCTGGTTCCTCAGATTTTTCTCGAGACACGCATTCGAATTTTGATCAAAACCGTTGGATTAATCTCGGATAAATCAACAGAATTTGGATTCTTGATATCAGCCGTTAGATTTCCTCGAGCGCATCAACGATTCGCGATCTAATCAAAACGGCTTTGACCTGAACCATCCAATGATCCTCAAGCGCATCAACGTTCGCAATCTAATCACGCGGCTTTGATCTTCGCTATTGGATGCACCTCGAGGGCAGCATCAGATGATCATCTTACCGTGAGCACGAATCTTGACTGTTGGATGATCATCGATTGAAGTGTTCAGATCTGGTTCGCGATCAACGAACTCTCTTCTGGCTGCACGATCATCCTCGAGTTACATACGCAGATCTCTGGTCGTTCGATCTTGATGATCCAGTGCACCCGGGCATTCATTTTAGCTTTAATCCCATTCGTGGGATTTTGGCATATTGTTTTTGGACCGTAGGATGCATTTTAAGTTTTTATTTTATTTTTTTGCTGAATTTTTTGCTTTTTTTTCGGATTTTTGCCAAATCTCGATTCTGATTGACTTTCTAATCATGTTTTCATCAACAATTGCACACATTCTTGTATTTTTGGCTATGACATCCCCTTTTATGCATTATAATCATATTTTTTCTTCCAAAAATTCCTTAAATTGATTTTTATCCCTCATTTGGGTAACTAGAACTTGACAAAATTCTCATTCGTCAATTCTGTATAATTTTCTAAGCAAAAATTCAATTTTCATATGAATTTTTTTTTAAGATGTTACAACCTACCCTCCTTAGAAAAAATTTTATCCTCAAAATTTGTACATATTTAGGTATTCCTCATGAATAGATGTGGGTATTTGATCTTCATCTCGCTTTCGAGTTCCCATGTGGCTTCTTCAACCCCGTGATGTTTTCACAGCACCTTCACTAATGGGATATCCTTTGTTCTTATTTTCAGTACCTTATGGTCAAGGATTTTGACTGTTGTTTCCTCGTAGGGAGCACCATCTTAAATATTCACCTCATCCCAGTGAATGATGTAAGAGGGGTCAAGTTCGTATTTCCTCAACATGGATACATGAAATAAGTTATATGCTGAAGTCATCCAATTTGGTAGATCCAACTCATAAGCACATTCTCCGATTCTTCTAACTATTTCAAAGGGTCCTACAAACCTCGGAGATAACTTCTCTTTGAATCCAAACCTTTTGATACCAATATGAGGACTGATCCTCAGAAATATTTTGTCCCTAACTTGGAACTCTAATTGTCTTCTCCTTTTGTCTGTGTAGCTCTTTTGACGGCTCTGTACAGTAGCCAATCTCTTTTGTATTAACTTGACCTGGTTGCTTGTTTTTTCCACCATGTCTGACCCAGTTAATACTTGATCTTCAAGTTCAGCCCAATAGATAAGTGATCTGTAGGGTCTTCCATAAAGAGCTTCGAATGGAGCCATTTTTATGCTTGCCTGATAACTGTTGTTATAAGCAAACTCCGCCAGGTGTAAATACTTGCTCCAATTCCCCTTGAAGTCTAGAATGCAAGCCCTCAACATATCTTCCAAAATCTGGATAACTCTCTCAGACTGACATCCGTCTGAGGGTGAAAGGTTGTACTCATGGTGAGCTTAGTACCCATCTCCTTTTGTAGACTCTGCCAGAACTGTGAAGTGAAGCGAGAGTCTCTGTCAGACACAATAAACTTGGGTACACCATGCAGTCTAAAGATTTCTTTCACATAGATTTCTTCTAGCTTACTGACTTGGTCTGTGGATCTGATTAGCAAGAAGTGGACCACTTTGGTGAAACGATCCACTATCACCCAAACAGTGTCTTCTCTTTTTTGGTTCATGGGTAAACCACTAACGAAGTCCATGGCAATGTTATCCCACTTTCATTCGGGGATTGAGAGTGGTTGTAACATGACAGAGGGTTTCTGGTGTTCTGTTTTCACTTGTTGGCATGTTAAACACTTAGAGACATATTTGGCTATGTCCCTTTTCATTCCTCTCCACCAATAAGTTTTCCTGAGGTTCTGTTACATCTTATCCCCACCAGGGTTGTAATACCTCATAATTTTGTCAACAAAGAATTATTAATGAAATAAAATTCATTGAGGAAAAAAATATAAAAAAATATTGGAGGCAAATGAAACCTTAGTATCAAGATGATCTAACTAATGATATAAGGTTAGTGAAATTATCAAATATTAATTAATTATGCAATTATGGAATTAAATATCAAATAAATAGAGTGAATTATATAATTATTCATACCCTCTGAAAATAAAAATATGAGATAAATACATAGAATGAATAAATAAAAAATAATATAAAGAAATATAAATTATTAATTGTTGGCATTGTTGATAAAATAGAAAATAAATAAAATAAATACAATATTAAAGAAATAGAAAGGAGAAAATATTAGAAAATTAATAAAATAGAAGGATTTGTGTAAAATTCAGTGTTTACATCAATTAAAAAGTATATAATTAGCAATTTTTGAATAATAGCAACATTAAAAATCAATTTTGGTAATTAGAAACCGCATACAACGGTCCAAAACCGATCTGTCCAATCCAACGAATGAAATCGAAGCTCAAAACAACGCTCAGGAGCACCGAATCACTGAAATCCAAAGGCCCAGAATCAATCAACCTAATCTAACGGTTCGGATTCGCTTCATGGACCGCGAACGACACTGCACTCGAGGTTAATCGTGCGGCCTGGATCGGTGTTCAAGATCTAATGCTGCTGCACTCGAGGTCCATCCAACGGCTCACAACGCAGTCTCTGTTTCGTTGATCTGCGTACGAAACTCGAGGTTGATCCGACGGCCCAGACGAGTTTTTGCGTGCTGCACTCGAGGATAATCTTCTCGATCCAACGACCCACAATTAATTCACTCTATCCGACGGCCCAGACGAGATTCATTGATCGCGAACGAGATCTGCGTGTTGTACCCTAGGATGATCCGAATGTCCAGATCAAAGCCGCGTTACGGTGATCGCGAACGTGTGCTACACTCGAGGACAATCTGACAAGACATTATCGAATGATAGAGGATCGTTGCTGCATTCGAGGTTGATTCGAGCACCCAGATTCAAAACCGCACGAACAAAGATTCGGTCGCTGCGATCGAGAAAAATCCAACATTCCAGATTAAAAGCTCCGATTAACTGAGATTAATAACTTCAAAATTCGAATAAAAATTCAAAAAAATGTCTCTAAATTCCAAAAAAATTATTTCAATGCACTTGTTATTTTCCTATGCTTGGGGCGCACAAAATTTTGAAGAATTGACAAATTTTCTACAAGGAGAACATTATAAACTTGTTATTCTATGCCACTTTAAACTCCATACAAACCCTCCATGCTCACCATTCCTCTCATCCCAAGAATCAAGAATTGAGATTTCCTCTTGTTCTCTAAGACCTATTCTTGGCATCCCTTCTCACCATTCTTTTCCTTCTTGAGTGTGAGAAGTTTTTGGTTTGGAGATTCATCTTAGGTGATTTTCTTGGTACTTGTACATTGGGAACTCTTGCTCAAACTTTGGGGAAAAAGTATCGTAAGGAGAAAGTGATTTTTCTAACACCCCTTTTTCTTATTCGAATTACTAGCATGTTAATGATTTGTTTGATTTTTGAAATTAAAATAATTTCAGTTCTAGTATTCTAAAACATTTTTCAATTTCATATTTGATTCTTGTTCGAATTTATGCACTCATAGTGATCATGTCAGTTTAGTATCATGCTTAGGTTTTATTTCAAGGAATGATGTATGATTATGGATGTTCCATGATTTTATTTATATAATGCTTATACTCTGAATTTTTATTGATCTTAGCTTCATATTTTGATTTTTAATTGATGATTCAAGAATTAACAAAAGATGATGATGAAAATAATCATGTACCATCATACTAAACATGTGGGTTACTAGATGTTCTTTTCATATGATTAGTTCATATGGTTTTAAGACCAAAGTATTTGGTTGGTGGGTAAGTTTTCTTGAAGTCCAAAAGTCCAATAAAATTGGCCAAAAAAAGCTATATTTCACTCTAAGGAGGTACTTTGTTAAGAACATGGGTTTAAAAACTCTTTTGGTCTAAAATCTCACCTTAAAACAAAAATATTGTTTGAATCTCCTAATGTATGCAAGTGTTTAAAATATGAATGTGTTATTGGTTTGAATTTAAAAAATGGTTGTTTGAAAAAGATTCATTGAGCTTTGTGCTCACCCCTTTCTCTTCTTGTTCAGGAAATTAAATTATGAAGACCATAAAATTTGGATTTTAACAAGTTTTTATTGTTTAAAATTTTTTTTTTAATGTAAGGGCATGTTGCCCAAGTTTGAATAAATTTTCCATTGAAATTTTATTTTATTTTAGAGGTTATGAATTTTTTTTATCAACAATGTAATAGTTTACATTGTAAAGTCATGTACTTTCTTTTTATGAATAAAGAAGTTAAAATTTTCTTTATCTTTAATTGACTTGATTTTATTGAATGATATTTGTATTCTTGAATCTATTCTAAGGCATAAAGTATTGAAAAATAGAAAATCAAGTGTGTGTCACTTGTAAAGTAACACTGGCCCGACCCGCCAAATGGTTAAGTCCACTGTCAAAGAATGGTGGTTATGTTCAATGCCCAAAGAATGTAGGGGTTGGGGTGTTACAAGGGTGCATGGTATACTTAATCTGATGAGCTTCATCAAATATGATTTGCTTGCTCTGTCCCTACTAAGGTATACATATCCTTTCCCCAAGCTTTAAGATGTTTTCAACATCTATCTTGAAGTCAGTATGTTTTCCTTGCGTGACTCCTTCGATTAGTTGAGCAAGCCACTTGTTCTGCTTCTGTTCATCCCTGACCTAATGTAATAGGTCTGGTTGGCAAGACATATTATAAAGATAGGCTTCTTTTTCATTAAGGTTTACACCCGACCTAAAATCTTTAATCTTCAAAATGGGCATTGACCGAGAAGCCAACTTTGCCTCAAAATACTCACCAATCCAACGATTCTTTGGGTGTCGTATAGCATGCTTCTGGAAGAACACAATTGATATTTATTGGCCATTAGGAGATGGACTTGGATCACACATTCTTGTGAAAGAGAGACAAGTGGGAAGATGGATTGTTGGTAATATTTTCAAATTTGTGTAAGTTGCAGGTGGGTTGTCATGGCATCTTGATTCTCTCCCCAACAACTATGCATGACCTAATCATCATGACAATGTGTCTCTCGTGATCAAAGCACCCCCTTTAGCCCTTAGTTCAGCCTATAATGCAACTACATTGACCTACTAACCTTGCATTTGAAAAGGGGGACCAAAAAAAATGAGCAACCTCCTTTGTTAAGTGAGTTAAAGTGAAGAGAGACCTAAGAACATTGGGGAGTCATAGGCGTGTTTTGGAGCTTGAAAAACTAACCAACAACAACATTGTACATATTTATCAATACTCCTTCATTCCTATTTACATGCATGAGAGAAATGAGCCAGGTTATACACTTGCAACTCATGATAATGATCATGGTTGTCTACTCACTTTGCGGGATGTTTTGTATAATTATTGGACCATCCCACACTTAGCCTTAAATATCAATAGATTGTGGCCTTTGTCATTAATACAACGCTACAAGAATAGTGCAAATCCATACCTGAAAGCCCCCAAACCAAGCTCACAAAGTAGGGTGGTCGCACACCCAAATTTGGGTCTTCGAAACTTTATAACTAGGCCACTTTGGACACATTTTCAATCAACACTAATAATGGACATGGTAGGTTAGGATCTACATACCACTTGATAGTACCTACTGCACTACCCATAACATGGTTTTGCATATCGTATTAAAGCAAAATGTTGCATACTAGTGCAGCAGTGAAATGCTCTCCATAAACTGCCCAAGGAACAATTTGTGATGCGTTCTAGTTTCACATACGCACTCAACCAGATTTTGGAGAATCCAAGGGTAGATTTTAGAGAGTAATTATGTCCCAAATACATGCATATAGACATGAGTGCAAGATAATGAATTGACATGAAGAATACACATTAAACCTAGCATTTGCATTAGCATAAGTGTGATCAAGACCTCATTGGGGAAATGTTGACTTTGGTCATTTGCTGCTAATTTTCAAATTACAACATATGTGGATTTATTGATTGTAATACCCCAAAAATTCACAAATGCATACACGTCACGATAAAATATTTTTTCTTTTATTTAAGCGTATAATTAGACTATAGCTTTAAAAAAAATGTAATAAATTTATTTATTTATTCATTTTAGCATATTTGAAAAATGTCATATTGATCAATAATATTGTAGTAGTATGATAAATAATAAAATTAATTAATAG
>JAJIYU010002047.1:0-32412 GCA_030144865.1 Tinospora cordifolia | reverse complement strand
TTGATGGTTTCCGCTGCAGAGATTTGCTTTCCATTGTTGATATTTACTGTGAAAAATCCGGTGAAGTATTTGAAACTATTTTCTGAATTATGTTATTCATCGATAAACATAATAGCATGTTTATCAGGATTTAAATAGTTTTTCTCATTTGCTGAAAATTGAGACATTGGGTTTAGTGTGTAGAAAGAGGGTGGCAACCCCGGACTGCCGGCGGATCAGCCCCTCAGAGAGATCGAGAGTCCCGCGCGCACAACAGAGAGCTGACAGGAGCGCTAGGAGAAGCGCTGGCCCCACGTGACGCGCGCACGAGTGGACTCGGGTTCCTGTCCGGGGGGGGGTCCGGGGGAGGTGTCACAACTGTTCACAAGATACTGTTCACTATTACTATTTAATACTGTTCACAGATACATACTATTCATAGATATGGTACTATTCGTAAGTATGGTACTTTACATAGGTACTATTCGTGAACGATTATTAAATCATATTTTCAAAACGTAGATCTTGAAGACTGATAGTTAAAGACTCGAAACAAGTTAGAATAACACACAAGGGTTCAAGAGAGTCTACGATTAAGGTGGAAGTGATTACCTTACTCCCTACTATTATTTGAATCTTAATGCGGAATATGTGATGTTTACATTGTTTGAATGCCTAGAAGCATGCTAGGATGTTGATTAAATGATTTGTGCATGACATGAATATCTAAATGTTGGATTAACATAAGTTATATGTCCATGTTTAGTGTTTACATGCGTTTATGCTTCTATGAAATGATTGTTGTCGTATTTATGTTTTAGGAAATGATCAGCATGATTACATTATTATACAATGATGTTTTATACATAATGAAATGTTTGTTGATACACAAGTAAAGATAAATTTAGAGCTGAACCACGTACCGTCGTAGTAGTCCATGGGAGATCACTATGGATGTTATTGCGGTAAGGAACGATGGGTTTGCCACTAGTTCCCGATGATAGAACTATGGGTGTGACCCTAGTTCTTTGGTAATGGAGCGATGGGTGTGACCCTAGTTCTTTGGTAATGGAGCGATGGGTGTGACCCTGGTTCCCAGGTTGGGGGATGGGTGTGCCCTTATCCCGTTGGAATTTGGCATATAATGCAGTTTCTTCGTCTTTTTCGATATGATGATGATGAGAGAACACCAGGGTTAGACCCTTCGGTCTAATTAACGACTATTAATAACCAAATGTTTGAAATGCCTAATAAATGATAAGTATTTGCATGTTTAGTGTTTGATTTAAATAATGTTATTTATGTACTGTGTATGATCCACTGGGCTCTTGAGCTCATCCCACATCTTTATTTCAGGTAACCCTTGAAGCAGTTCAAGTTGATAGTACAACAAAGTTCTATAGGAGTTGCAAACCTCACTGTTGAGGTTGTTATCAGAGTTCTTTTGTTGGTAGTTAATTTAGACTGGTTTTAAATTAGTGATTTTCTTTATGGTTCAGACTTCGGCCACATAATCTATGTTCAAATATTTTAGTTGGAAACATGTTCTATGTTTATTTAAATTTTAAATGTAGAAGTTAATGATTTAACTATTGATGATCATTGCATGTTTTTTATGTGATACTCCTTGGTCGGTCCAAGAGTTTGATTACTTATTTATATTAGTTATGATATGTCCAGATGATATTTAATGAGAATTGAATGTGAGAAAAGTAACGTCCCAGTTCTCGGCAGATGATATATATACCGACTTTTAATGACGTGCCTTTCATGCGTGACAGACGTAACAGAAACTACGGACCGAGAACTAGGTTGTTACAAAGGTGGAATCAGAGCCTAGGCTATAAATACCTTGGGCAAGGATTAGAAAAAATTGGTTGGTTAAGTAAGACTTTTAATTCTAATTAATTTAGAAAACCTTACATCTTGTTTTAGAAATTAAAATTGCTTTGAAAAGTTATTTTCAAAAAAAAAAGAAATATATGTTTTTTCAATTGTTATATTTGGATACAAAAATTAAAAGTTGCGCTGATAGTGGGTAAGCCTTGTCCCGAGTAAAGCTAAATATTGAATGGAAGACGGGTTATCCCATTCTAGAAAGCACGGTTGCTAAGTAGACTTTGGTTTCACTGTTCGATCTGGAGGTTTTCCCACCAGCTCCTACGAGTAGTCGAAGTTGAAGAACACATTTATTTTCTATGAAGGAAAAAAACTAAGAGGTGGTAATTAAGGGCAAAGAACTTACTACAGTTTAGAGTAGATGCCAAAGGTGGTATCGAGAATAAATCAAAGTTGTTGGTTTGACAGAAAAACCTTTTAACCAGGATTTCAGACCTTAGGTAGAGACTTTGGTGTTGATAAGGGTAGCACAGTAGATCATAAATAAAAAGTTAAGATATAAGCTGGAAACTGAAAACGTGTGAAAACGAAACACTTGTGTGGTCAGGACACGAGATCGGGAGGATCTTGTATCTCTGGTTTCTGTGTGGTATGGGATGCATAGGATTTGGAGATATAGAGGAATCCTGGACTTGGAGAATGACAGACCATGTTTGGTGAATGATCTATGGTTTTGGACGAATTTGTTTTCTTATACTTGGCTAGTATGGGGCAGTCAATTATAGTGGGGCTTGGAAGCCTTAGAAATTGAAACACTTGCGAAATTGATTGAGTGTAGTGAAACCTCTAAATGGAAATCTATGTCGATGGGCAAAGGTGGTATGGGACACTCAAACTCGGAGACATGGATAGAAGTTTGAAATTTCATTATGCTAGCGTGGACATGTATGATTGTATGAATGACTGATTATTTTGAATACATGCTTTATTTATCTGAATTTCATAAATATGTATATCACATGTATTGTGATTATGAAACCAAATCTTGTACCCAACAACATTAGGGTACTTTTAAAATCCTCAAGCAAAACTTAAAAACATAAACTGATATGCCACAAAACCAACCGAGAACTTAGAGACGTGAACTTAGAGTCATGATAGCACACATGACGCGAGAAAAGTTATTCTGACAATAGGATCATAACTATGAATAAAGATATAAAAAATGACACTTATCACAAGTTGCAAAAACATTTAGTATCTGGATTCTAAGATGGAAAAGGGGTTTGTGTAACCCAGATTGAATTAAGATTAGGTTATGAATCTCCTAGAACTGATGGATAATGGCAAGAACTAGACGTATCGACACGATAGATGAGAATACCAATGAATCTGGGCAGAGGGAGGACAGAGTACTAGTGGCAGCAACTCCAGCTAGGACGATACTGATTATGGATATGTTAGCTGGATTTGCTTAGCAAGTGTTGGAATAGGTCATGATTGACTTTGCACAGAGGCAAAACCAACCACCAATGCTACCATAGCCATAGGCATAGCTTCAACCCCAAGTTCCTCAAGCCCCGTTACATAATGGTCCAGTAGCACAAGACCGACCGATTGTGGATGATATAAAAAAGAAAAACTTGTTGATAGAATTTCAAAGGCTACGACCCAGTACTTTTGAGGGCATGGCTGATCATGTAGCTACTGAGAAGTGGTTTACTGAGATGAACAAACATTTAAATGCTTTAGGGGCAACAGGCACCAGGAGGGTTGCAATGGCAGTGCACCAGCTTGATGGACTCGCCTATCATTGGTGGGAGATGATTATGAATGATCTTACTACAAATGTATCTAATATGACTTGGGAGCAGTTTAAGGCTCTTTTCTATGCGCATTTCTTCTCAATGGTAAAGACAAAATAGCTACAGTCGGAGTTCATTCAACTAACACAGAAGAACATGATCGTTGTTGAATATGAACAAAAATTCACAAAACTATCCATGTTTGCCCAAGAACTAATAAGAGATGAACAGTCCAAGGCAAATAGGTTTGCCAAAGGACTCAAAGTAGAGATACAAAAGATAGTACATCCTCTGAGATTGATAACCCTTAAGGAAACAGGGGAAAGAGTGCAGCTGATCAAACAAGATCTCGAGTATGAACAAGCTCTAAGGAATAAACACAAGCATCCTTAGCCAGAACAAGCGGCAAAAACCTCACAGAAGAGGCAAAATAGACAGGATGGGTACGGAGCACCATAGAATCAAAATCAGACGCAAAATTACAACAGGCAGCAGAACCAATAGGCATGGACTGATCATGCTAGGGATGAGCAGAAGGAGCAAGCAAAGAGGCAAGGATTATACTTCTTGTGCTGCCAAAAATTGCAAAGAACTGTCCTAATAGAGCTTTAGCTCCTCCTCAACAATAGAAGGTGTGCGGACAAGATGGGCGTCCACAACAAAGGCAACAGCCATAGCCCCAACCACACCAAAATCAGGGGCAGAACCAGAATCAAGGCCAAAACCAAGCTCAACTTTATGCTATTGATGCCCAGGCTGATCTTGCACCTACAATAGAAGGTATTTTCCTTTTGTTCAACATTATTGTAAAAGTCTTGTTTGATTCGAGTGCCACTAAGTCATTTATGTCAGAAGAACTAGTTAGGAAATTACAACTAGTGACATCCACATCACCAAAACCATTGCATGTGTCCACTCCCATAGGAGACACTATAGTTCCTCGAAAAAGTTGTACATGTGAATTAAGATTTGGAGACAAACTAATAACTGCCAACCTTAGATTATTACCTTTCCAAGGGTATGATGTGATACTTCGTATAGACTGGATGACTTAACACCAGGCTTAGATCGATTGCCCAAGACGAAGACTCATACTAACTCTACCATACGGAGAGTTAGTAAAAGCCAATGGGGATATCCAAAGACTACCTTAGAGTCTTATTATAGCTATGTTACATTATTTAAAGCAGAGTGAGGAATTCAAACAATTGCTAGAAGATGATATTAGATGTGGAAAACCTAAGAAGATTTCGAAGATGCCCATAGTACAGGAATACGTAGATGTATTCCCAAATGATTTACCTAGACTACCACCACACAGAGAGGTAGAGTTCAAGATTGAACTATATTCAGGCACAAATCCTATAGGTATTCCTCCCTATAGAATGGTGCCAGTAGAATTGATTAAACTCAAAACGCGTTTAGATGAACTCTATGAAAAGGGATTCATTCGACCTAGTAAATCACCAAGAGGAGCCCCAGTATTATTTATGAAAAAGAAAGATGAATCCATGAGGTTATGTGTTAATTATCAAAAATTAAATCTAGTAACCATAGAGAATATGTATCTTTTGCCAAGAATAGATGACCTATTTGATCAATTGAGGGGAGCCACTTATTTCTCTAAGATTGATCTTAGATCAGGCTATCATCAATTGAGAATCTGAGAGTCAGATATACACAAAACAGCCTTTAGGACTCCATGCAGGCATTTCAAGTTCGCAGTGATGCCATTTGGTTTAACTAACACACCAGTTTTATTTATGGATCTGATGAACTGCGTGTTTAGGCAATATCTTGACAAATTTGTAGTGGTGATCGTAGATAACATCCTAATTTACTCCAAGTCAGAGGCTAAACACATAGAACACTTAAATATTATCCTGGAGACACTTAGCAAAAATGAACTATATGCTAAGTTCAGTAAATGCGAATTCTGGATGAAAATGGTCAAATTCCTTAGCCATGTAGTATTAGCAGAAGGCATCTCGGTAGATCCCGATAAAGTGGAAGCTGTCACAAACTAGAAGCAACTTAAGACTGTGATAGAAATCACAAGTTTCTTAGGCTTAGCTAGATACTACAGGAGATTCATCCAAGATTTCTCAAAGTTAGTCGAACCCATAACAAAAATAACTAGAAAAGGAGTTAAATTCAATTAGCATGAGAAATGTGAACAATTATTCCAAGAATTAAAGAGGAGAGTGACTTCGGACCCCATCTTAGTCAGTCCTACCTATGGTGTTGGATATTCTGTACACTGATGCTTTGCAAAACAGATTGGATGCAATATTAATGCGAGAAGGAAAGGTTATTGCATATGCCTCACGACTCACGAACAAAATTATCCAACACATGATCTAGAATTAGCAGCTATTGTATTTGCCTTAAAAATATGGAGACACTATCTTGATGGTGAAAAATTCAATCTGTTTTCAGATCATAAGAATCTGAAGTACATCTACACACAAAAAGAGTTAAATCATAGACAACGAAGATGGATGGAATTCCTTAAAGATTATGATTTTCAATTACACTACCATCTAGGAAAGACTAATGTAGTAGCAGATGCCTTGAGTAGAAGATTTAACAAACAAGATGAGGAAAAAGGACAAATGTACCAGTTGATCGAGGATTTCAACCTGGGTGTCACCTCAAATGAGAAGAAGGTATACCTTTACAACATAACTTGCCAGCCATATATATAAATCATGACTCTAATTGAAGGAATCAAACAAGGCAACCATACAGATTTATAATTGACACCAAAGGCACGTTGAGACTTGGAGATAGAATTTTGTTCCTCAAGATGGACAAAGCATAAAGATCATATTAGACGAAGCCCATCAAACTAAATACACGATGCATCCTAGCAGAGATAAAATGTATCAAAACCTCAAAAAGACCTATTGGTAGGAAATGAGACATAGCTAAGTATGTTTCTAAATGCCTAACATGTCAGCAAATAAAAGCTGAGCATAGAAACCCCACTAGAATGTTACAACCACTCCCAATTCCTGAATGGAAGTGGGATAACATAGCCATGGACTTTGTCACTAGATTACCTTGGAACCCGAAAGGAGAAGATACAGTATGGACCATTATGGATCGTCTCACTAAGGTGGCACATTTCTTGCCCATTAGATCGTCGGACCAAGTTAGTCAACTGGGATAACTCTATGTGAAGGAGATAGTGCAACTTCATGGTGTGCCTAAAACCATAGTGTTAGACAGAAACTCTCGATTTACATCATAATTTTGGCAGAGTCTACAAAAAGAGTTGGGCATAGACTCACCATAAGCACCGCTTTCCATCCTCAAACTGATGGTCAGTCTGAAAGAGTCATTCAAACCCTAGAAGAAAATGTTGAGGTCTTGCATCCTTGACTTCAAGAGAAACTGGAGTGAGTACTTACACCAGGTAGAGTTTGCCTATAACAACAGTTATCAGGCAAGTATAAAAATGGCCGCATATGAAGCTTTCTATGGGAGACCCTACATATCACCAACCTATTAGGTAGAACTTGAAGACCACGTGCTTATTGGGCCCGATCTAGTGGTAAAGATGAACAATCAAGTAAAACAGATAAAAAAGAGATTGGCCACTACACAGAATAGACAAAAGAGTTATGTCGATAAAAGGAGAAGGCCCCTTGAATTTCAAGTAGGTGATAGAGTGTTCTTGAGGATAAGCTTTCATAAAGGAATCAAAAGGTTCAGATACAAAGGAAACTAATCACCCAAATTTATCGGTCTATTTTATATACTTAGAAGAATTGGAGAATGCGCATACGAATTAGATCTAACAAACAGAATGTTCTTAGTTCACAAGGTATTCCACATGTTAATGCTCAGGAAGTATGAACCTGACCCTTCTCATATAATTCATTGGGAAGAGGTGGATATTCAAGACGATGCCAAGTATGAAGAAGCGGCAATTAGAATTCTCGATTACAACATACAAAGCTTGAGATGAAAGACATTCCGTTAATCAATGTTCTCTAGAAGCATCATGGACTAGAAGAGGCAACTTGGGAGCTGAAAAGTGAGATGAAGAACAAATATTCAAATCTCTTCACCAAAAATACCTAACCAAACAACATTTAAGTGAATAAGTATAAATTTCGAGGATGAAATTTATTTTATGGAAGGTATGTTGTAATACTCGAAATTTGGGTTAAAAAAATTTGGCGGCACTGTTATGTTGGCAGCACTGTTCTATCGATGACGACAATTAGTGGTGGATCAGTTACATTGTTCTATCAACGGTGACAGTCAACGGCGAATCGGCAGCACTGTTCTGTCGATGGCAACAGTTGACAACGGATTGGCAGCACTGTTTTGTCAGTGGCACTATTTTGTCGGTGGCACTGTTTGTCGGTGGTGATTATTGATGTTACTATTCATAAATACAATCCTATAGTGTATGGTACTATAGTGCACTATTTTGTCGATAGTTACTATAGCGCACTGTAGCTTACTATAACACATTGTTCACTACTATTCATTTCTGTTGTTTTGTGCGAAAAAAATCTATATAAACAACCCCCCCCCCACCCTCCCAATTTTAAAAATTCATTCTAGCAAAAAAGAAATAATTTCTTTGCTTACTCTCTTTTTTTCTTTCATTCTTTAGCTGTTCTAGACAACAAATATAGTAGTAGGAAGGGGAAAACCCTAGTTTCTGCAAAGCAGTAGTGAAGGTCTACTTCTGGGCACCGGAAGGCTCTACAAATCAAAGCAAGTATAATAACTTTGTCTAAATCTCTATTTAAGCTTGAAGATGTCTTTATGACTATTATTCATTTCAGCAAATATTACTGTTCACGTATACGTCGTCTATTGTTTACAAGTACAATACTATTCACAGGGTGTTGTTCATGGGACATTGTTCACTATTACTATTTAGTACGGTTCACATTCATTGCTCACAGATACGTACCGTTTATAGATACAATATTGTTCATACATGCAGTACTATACATAGGTGTTGTTCATAAATGATTATTAAATCATATTTTCAAAATGTAGATCCTAAAGACTGATAGTTAAAGACTCTAAATAAGTTGGAATAATAACGCAATTTATAGATACAATATTGTTCATACATACAGTAGTACTATACATAGGTGTTGTTCATAAATGATTATTAAATCATATTTTCAAAATGTAGATCCTGAAGACTGATAGTTAAAGACTCTAAATAAGTTGGAATAATAACGCAAGGGTTCAAGAGAATCTACAATTAAGGTGGAAGTAATTACTTTACTCTCTAGCATTATTTGAATTTTAATGCTGAATATGTGATGTTTACATTTTTTGAATGCCTAGAAGCATGCTAGGATGTTGATTAAATGATTTGTGAATGACATGAATATCTAAATGTTGGATTAACATAAGTTATATGTCCATGTTCGGTGTTTACATGTTTTTATGCTTCTATGAAATGATTGTTGCCGTATTTATGTTTTAAGAAATGATCAGCATGATTACGTTATTGTACAATGATGTTTTATACATAATGAAATGTTTGTTGATATACAAGTAAAGATAAATTTAGAGTTGAAACACATACCTTCATAGTAGTCCATGGGGGATCACTGTGGTTGTTCTTGCGATAAGAAACGATGAGTTTGCCCCTAGTTCCCGATGATAAAACTATGGGTGTGACCCTAGTTCTTTGGTAATAGAGCGATGGTTGTGACCCTAATTCTTGGTTTGGGTGATGGGTGTGCCCTTATCCCATTAGAATCTAGCATATAATGCAGTTTTCTCATCTTTTTCGATATGATGATGATGAGAGAACACCAGAGTTAGACCTTCCGGTCTAATTAACGAATGTTAATAACCAAATGTTTGAAATGCCTAATGAATGATAATTGTTTTCATGTTTAGTAATTGATTTAAATAATGTTATTGATGTGCTATGTATGATCCACTTGGCTTTTGAGCTCACCCCACATCTTTATTTCAGGTGACTCTTGAAGCAGTTCATGTTGATAGTACAACAGAATACTATAAGAGCTGTAAACATCGTTGTTGAGGTTGTTATCAGAGTTCTTTTGTTGGGTAGTTAGTTTAGACTGGGTGTATAGCCCTCCAGACTAGTTTTAAATTAGTGATTTTCTTTATGGTTCAGACTTCGGCCATATAGGTCATATTCAGATATTTCATTTGGAAACATGTTCCATGTTTATTTAAATTTTAATTGAAGAAGTTAATGATTTAACTATTGATGATCGTTGCATATTTTTCATGTGATACTCCTTAGTCCAAGAGTTTGATTACTTATTTATATTAGCGCTTGTATGTCCAGATGATATTTAATAAGAATTGAATGTGAGAAAAGTAAAATCCTAGTTCTCGGCAGATGATATATGTGTCGATATTTAATGACATGTTTCTCATGCATGACAAACATAATAGAAACTAAGGACCGAGAACTAGGCTGCTATCGAAACTCTACCAGATTTTCAACTAAACTAGCAATTGAGGTTAAAGTGATTTCTAAAACTTCTATTTCACATGTTTAGCTTAATACCATGTTCATGTATGCTTGATATCAGTTTAGTATGCACATTTAGGTTTGAAGAACACGATTTAAATTTCAGATTCGCATGTATGACATGTTAGTTGATCATAAAACCATGTGATGCTTAGATTATGCATGTTTAGGTTTATTTTAAAGTATGATGCATGCTATATGTTTTTTTATGCTTTGTGTAATGACCCGTATTTTTAGACATTAAGTCAACAGGTTTGACATGTATTTTTATATATCAACTAATAAATTATAAATGAAAATACATGATTTTATTAGAATTATATAAATTATGATTTTATGGGAATTGTATAAATTAATGCACATGATTTTTCGGCAATGGTATTGATTAATGTGCATATTAATTGAAACATAATAATAATAATAATAATAATAATAATAATAATAATAATAATACAAGTGTATAAATTAATGAGTTGGTTGAGAAAAAATTGATGAATGAAATGCATTTGAGCAACAAATAAATATTTGCATACATACATACATACGTGCATATATATATATATATATATGTTGTATTGAACGATTATGGGCAAATCTTTTAGGAGCTAATTTTTTGTTAGAAAAAGAAATAAATAAATGTATGTGTATATATATATATATATATATATTTGAGGTGGATGAATAATGTAAAAAATATATAAAAAAAGATAAGAGATAAGTAAGATGAGTTGGAAAATAAAAGGAATAACAAAATGAATTAATGAAATTGATTATCAAGATGATGTGTAGATGAGGGGAGACACCTTTGTTGACTTATTTGGATGGTGGGACCCACCCAAATCTCTCCTATAAAGAAGAGTTGTTTCATTCCATTTCCCCTTGCTCATCCCGGAATCAAGAGAGAAAAGAAAAAGGAGAGCAAACGGGAAAAAAAATAAGAGAAGAAAGAAAAGAGAAAGACTAAAGAGAGAAGAAAGGAAAAAAAAAAAGAGTTGCCAATTTTGAAGATCTAACATTTTGATAAATTATTTTTATATTTTTTTAATTCAAAATTATTATAAAAATTGCGATTCACAATTTTCACAGTATAATTTTTAATAAAGGTATTGGTTTAATATGAGACCCAAAACTAGGATATATTTTTCCTTGGAATGAAACTATATATATATCATTGTGTTCAAATTAATGAGTAGAATATAAATATGTATATTATTTATACCCTTATAGACCCTAGAAAATTATATGATAGTTAAAAATCAACACATATGTAATGTTTGTTACATAGGATAGGACAAAAAATTGTTCAGACCCACTTATTTATCCTATGTTGGTAGGATTGAGTTATCTCATCCAAAAAAATTTGGACTTTTATTTTTCTAAAAAAAAAATTTAATTCTCATATCTCATCTTATCTCATCCTATCCTATCCCATTCTATGCACCAAACAGGCCTATAGGAGATATACCCATTAACACTAGAATATGTACTAAAATATCCAAAATAAAATTTTAAACTCAATGACACTGAAATGAAGATTTTTGGAGGCCAATTGATATATTAAATTCATATTTATGTAATTTGAAGATTAATTAATAAATATAAAAATGGTATACAATATTATATAACATTATGAAATACTTATTATAAAAATATGTAACATAAGAAATAATATTTATGGATTAAACAACCAAACTTATAAAAGTGGCTGGTTATTGTGTATCAAAGGTCGAACACATGTCGACAATACATATTTTTAGTATTTTGAGTCAATATTAAAAGCTTTATTGACCTTGTTAATTACGTTGATCTTATGGATTAAACAAGCCGGTAAGGGTTAGGTTTAAATAAAGTTGACTACAATTGACTAAGTCAATCCTTTGATTAACCAAGTTAATCTTTTGATTGACTAAGGACCATAAAGTTAGATTTGAGCCGAGTTTTATATAGAAATTAAGAAACTAAGTTGACCATGTAGGATCAAACATTAGCGGGACGCGACTGATCACTAGAGGAGCATCGGTAGCTGAACATCCTTGTGAGTAGTGTTTTCTAATTTATCACTTAACTTGTTATTCAGTCATAAATGAAATGTTATTACATATTCAAATGCATTTGCAATCTTTAAATGTGACTTAAATGAAAATGTCCACTGAATATTGAGGTTCGGGTGCAGGTTAGGTTATTAGAGTGGTAGAGCATTGAGGACGAGTGGTTGTCGTACCTGAGGGTATGGTCGGGCTAGGTCTATCAATTGGCCCCTATAGAAGATCTGAGGTCATTATACATGAGGTATAAGCTGGCGAATTCCTATGATATGATATGAGGATACGGCTAACCGTTGGGTATCACCTACTTGAGTAGATTTATTATTGCCTTATAAGCTATTGAGAGTTTCGGCATGTATTTTCAGCATTAAAACTGTTTTCAAAATGGAAGGTGCACAACTGCATTATGTATTTAGGATTCATTAACTATTGCACTCGTTCCCATTATTATTATTGTGCATACATACATGACATTGTTTTTTTAGAATTCTTGTTTTAAGTTATAGATTAAGTTAAATTACTTACTGAGCCGCTATGGACAAAATTGGCTCACTAATCTAATATAACACCTTGATCCTCAATCGGACCTCCCGTCACGTACTATGGGTCTAGCCGGAGATGCACCCCCTTAGGCAGAGATGCCTCACGTGCGGGTCGTCACCCGTTGAGAATCGAAATGCTACTTAAAATTTTCTGTTAAAATCTTTTTCTTAAAATTCAAATTTCTTAATAGACAAATCTTGAGGAAAAATATCTGAAAACACATTTCAGTAGAAGATAAAAGATCAAATTAACTTTCATTGTATTCACCGAATTTTCACAGTTAAATAAAACAAACTAATATCTAAAATCATTTCATGGGAAATTCATGTAACAAATCATGTAAAATCATCAAAGTAAATACTACAACGGATGATATCATCAAAATCATTTTATACTGACTTGATCATCTAAAATCCAAAACCAAGGTAATTACATATAAAACAATGAAATTAAATTCAAATGAAAAATATACATTCAATTCTGTTACAATTAAAATAAACAAAATAGAACCTCTAAACCCTCCCATCTCAGATAACCTCCCCCATGAGGCTTCCAAGCAAAGGTAAGAGTCTTCAGACATAAACTATTGCACACTACGTCCATAGGTTCCTGAAAAGAAATGGGAGTGAGCTCGAAAGCCCACTGGATCATTCCTATACATCACACGCATTATACAGATCAAAAATCAAAACATTAAAAATACTTTTAAACATTAGGCGTTTCAAACATTCATTTGGTTTTGGTGGAAATATGTGACCAAAAGAGTGTTGATATGACTCTCAGTATTCCCCGTGATCTCATCTAATCATAGAAGGTCTCGAGTACCATCTAAAATCAGTTATGTCTCAGTATCATAGTATCACAGTCTAAGAGAGAGTACTTATTGCAACTCGTATTGTCTCCCAACGACTTCTAGCTATCACAGGCAGCTCAAGGTTGGGAATACCTACGATCTGCCTTGTAGCTCATCGATCTCAAGTGGTTACATATAGGAGATGCCACTTTGATTCGCTTCGGGCTCGTCGATCGTATTGGTACGTGGATTCTTAATAACCCTTCATCTTATTTTTAGTTTCACAAACAAGTTCAATCATACCAAATATTGCACAACACAATAGAAAATTACAAGAATTATGCATGCGATTAAAATGGCAATATAAAAAATAAAGGATGCTGCCTAATGCATTTCTTCTATTTATGCATGTCATGAAATAATCATGCGTGAAATGAAATAATTCATCATTCATCACACTATCATCGAAGCATACCAAACAATTTCAATCAAAGTCATAATAATATTCTAATAACCTAGAACTATTTAAACAAATTTTCGAATTTTAAAGCTACATAATACGTCTGAGCAAGGAAATCATGCCCACCTGATTCCGTAGATCTTCAGGGCCAACTTGTTTTCCTTTGAGCTATTCAATATGCAAAAACTGTAAAAACTTTCAATCGTTCTTCGTCGCACGAACAATGCCAACGACGAAACCTCTTTGTTGCAAGTTGTTCTTCGCGCAGATCGTAACTGATTTTCTTCTTTGCACAGAAAAAATCCAGTACTCATCTTCTTAGTTCAAAAACACTCAAACAGTAGTAGCCCAAAAAAAATTCAGATATAAAATTTTCCATATTTGAAATTTCAGATCTGATTTTTTTTTCTTTAGTTTCCATCTTGGAATCACACATAATAGTTGGATTTCACATTCTTCATCTTTCCCTTCACGACGACCACACACCTTCTTCGTTTGATCATGATTCACGGCCAGCGAAAACCAAATTTTCTTTGCTCCTCTTTTGGTTCGTGAATCACACCCCACGGCAGCAAGCAAACCCATTTCTTTTCATCCTTTCTTCTTTAAATCACGGCCAACAGCTTCAACACATCCAAAATCATGGCAACTCAACCCAAAAATTTTAGATCTAAAAAATTTCAGATCATATTTCTTTCTTCTTGATTCATGGCCAACTACACAGCCATGGTTTCCTTCAAACACACCAACATTGCTGGTTTTCATTTTCTCCTTCTTTGCTCATCCTCTTCTTCCTTGCTTATCATCTTCACGAACCAACCCAAAAAATTCAAGATCTAAAAATTTCCTTCGTCCAAAACCAGCAACATGGGTTTCTTTTTTGCCCCAAAATCATGTTCTTGCTCCAAATAACAAACCCTGTTTTCTGGTTTTCATATCACGGCCAGCATGATTAAAAAATTTCTGCTTGATCTTCACATCAGCGGCACACACAAACTCAAATTGATTTGTGCCCTAAAGCCCCAAACGCACACCCAACGAAATCCCCAAATCCTTTGCTTCTTCTTTCCTGATTTACACTTCCTCAAACACAACAACCCCCAAATTTCATTCTTGTTCATGGTTCTTCAAGAAATTTCCAGATTTTTCTAGTTTTCCCTTTTTTTTCAAAACATAGCATGTGGTTCTTCAAGAAATTTCTAGATTTTTTCTGGTTTTCCATTTTTTTCAAAATAGAGCATGAGTTTTTTTTATTATTCAAATCCATATTTTATTTTTTGTTGTTTCTTGTTCTTGTGATTCAAAAATTATTTATTTATTTATTTTCTTTTTCTACAAAGCGACGTGTACGCTCGCACCACTCGCGCCATCACACTCACGCCATCGCATTCACGGGAGTATCGTATGTTTTTTTCAATCAACCAAAATTTAATTTTCCTTCTCAAATGAATCTTAGATTTTTAATCTACCAATATATTTCAATCAACTACTATTTTATTTTTTTTCAAACCATAGCCTCTATTTCTATATTTCAATAATATGATTTTTTCCAATCAAATAATCTTATTATTCTTATTTTTTTCACGAATCCTATATTTTTTCTAAAACATTATTAATTCTAAAATTTTTTTTCTCACATTGTAAAGACTATATTTTATTTTATTTTGACTCGCGACGTGTACGTGTTTATGAACTTACAGGGTGTGACATCTAACATTTCAAGTTCTTCTTCTGTTAAGGACAAAGGGAAGAAGGTGATCATTGTATAAAGTGCACCTTGTTTATTTTGGTAGGTTTCCTCACATGGTTTTCTGTTTTGAGAGTTAGTATGATGTGTAGAAAATGAGAAAAATATTATAGATATTTCGACTTAGATATTTTCGCTACTGCTACATTTAGGAAACTATATATATATAGTTGACTTTTGTTTAACTTAAAAAAAGGTTACTGTAATTATTTATTCTAGTTGCTTCTGAATTTCTTATGATTATTCTAATAGTGTTGTTTATGGTGTTGTAAAGAGGCTTAACAGTGTTTTGGGCAAGCTCAGTTTGGGAATAGGTTTATTAGAACACTCTATCGGTCAGTTTGCCCTTCTCCCTAGGGAAGGGGTCCCGACGCTTTGCATGTTTATGTGTTAAACATGCTAAACTGTGGGTGTTCTGTCACAATGAACATGAAAACTGTGGGTGTTCTATACTTGTGATTAGTTCACATGATTCAAGTCAAAATACTTAGAATATGGTGAGACCCTAAGTCTAATGAATATGGCAAAAGAAATGTCCTTTCACTTCAAGGAGGTATTTTGATAAGAATGTCAATGGCCTTGAAACCCTTTCATTCTAATCTACAACTATAAACAAAATAATGTTTGAAATGCCTAGTGTTTTACAAGTGCTTGAATTTGAATGTGTTGTTAGCATAAATTCATAATTTGGTTGCTTGAAAAAGATCCACTGGGCTATGTACTCACCCTTCCTCTTTTATTTTTCAGGTAATTGAATTACGTGAAGACGTTGATATTAGATAAGTTCTAATTTTAAAAAGTTTTTATATTTGAATGTAAGGGCATGTAACCCAAATTTTGAATATCTATAATGTAAGACTTCTATTAAATTTTATTTCTTTTATCAGTTTGAGTTATGTACTCTCTTTTATTAAATCAATACAGATTTGAAGAAAAATTTTATCTCTTATGTAATTGCCTTATTAAACTTTGTGTATAAATTTTGGGTTAAGTACTCTTGAATCTCAATGAAGCATTGGATAAAAGGAACAAGAAGTCAAGTTGCATACTTGTAATGTGATACCGGCTTGGTCCACCTTGTAGTTAAGTCCAATTGAAAGTCTCGAGGCCCGGGGTGCTACACAACACGTGTCGGAACTCCTTCCCTGGGGAGAAGGACGAACCGACCAGCACTATATTCTAACAAACCCATTCCCAAACTGAGCTTGTCTGAACACTGTTAAGCCTCTTCACAATACTATACATAGCACTATCAAAGTAATCATAAGAAATGTAGAAACTACTAGAACAAACAATTACAGTAAATTTTTTTAAAAAACAAAAGTTAACTATATATACAGTTTCCTAAATGTAGCAGTAGCAAAAATGTCATTGTCAGAATACCTATAATATTTTTCTCACTTCCTATACATTATACTAACTCTCAAAATAGTAAACCATGTGAGAAAACCTATCAAAATAAATAAGGTGCACTTTATGCAATGACCACCTTCTTCCCTTTATCATTAGCAAAAGAAGAACCTCAAATATTAGAGTAGTGAGCCAATTTTGTCCACAGCAGTTCAGTGAATAATGTAGCCTAATCTATAACTTAAAACAAGAATTCTAGAAAACAATGTCATGTATGTATGCACAATAATAATAATGCGAATAAGTGCATTAGTTAATGAATGCTAAATTCATAATGCGATCGTGCACCTTCCATTTTGAAAATGGTTTTAATGTTGAAAACATATGCCAAAGCTCTCAACAACCAACAAGGCAATAATAAATCCACTCGAGCGGGTGATACCCGACGGTTAGGCGTATACTCATATCATATCATACGGATATGGCGGCCTCAAATCCTCTATGGGGAGCCAATTGATTGACCTGGCCTGACCGTTCTCCCGAGTACGACAGCCACTCATCTTGAATGCTCTAGGGGAGCCCAATTGATAAACCTGGCCTGATCATACCCCCGAGTATGACAACCACTCATCTTCAATACTCTACCACATCTAATACCCTAACCCACGCCCGGACCTCGATATTCGGTGCACATTTTCATGTAAATCACATTTAAATATTGCAAATGCATTTTAATATGTAAGAACATTTCATTTATGACAGAATAACAAGTTAAGTAATAAATTAGAAAACACTACTCACAAGGATGCTCAACTCCCAGTGCTCCTTTAGTGACTGGTCGCACCCACTGATGTTTGATCTTGCGTGATCAACTTATTTTCTTAATATCTACGTAAAACTTAGCTCAAATCTAACTTTATGGTCCTTGGTCAATCAAATGATTGACTTGGTCAACTATAGTCAACTCTATCTAACCTAACCCTTGCCAACCTATCTAATCCACAGGATCAACGTGATTAACAAGGTCAATTAAGCCTTTTAATATGGACTCAAAATACTAAAAATATTTATTGTCAACATATGTCCCATTTTTGGTACACAATAACCAGCTACTTTTATAAATTTGACTATTCAATACATAAATATTATTTTCTATGTTATACATTTCCTTAATATTATACAATATTATATAACATTTTTCTCTTATTTAACATTATTTTATGCTATATACATTTTTTATATTTGTTAATTAATCCTCAAATTGCATAAATGCGAATTTAATATATCAATTGACCTCCAAAAATCTTAATTTTAGTGTCATTAAGTTCAGAATTTTATTCTGGACATTTTAGTACCTGCCAACTAAAATTTCAGTATCAATGGGTATACCCCCTATGTGTCAACTTCCAACTACATATAATTTCTTAAGGTCTACAAGGGTATAAATAATGTACATATATATATATATATATATATATATATATATATATATATAGTTTTATTCTTAGGAAAAATATATCTTAGCTTTGGGTCTCACATTAAACTAATACCTTTATTGAGAACTACACTATGAAAACTATAAATCACAATTTTTATAATAATTATGAATTAAAAAGAGGTAAAAATGATTTACAAAATGTTAGATCTTCGAAAGTGGAAAATCTTCTTTTCTTCTTTTCTTTCTTTTTTCTTCTCTTTTTTTTTCGTTTTCTACTTTTTTTCTTTTCTTCTCTCTTCTTTCTTTTTCTTTTCTTTCTTCTTTTCTTTTCTCTCTTGATTCTCGAAAGAGCAAGTGAGGGGGAGGATGAGAGAATGAAATGGAATGAGCACATATATATAGGCATAAAGTTTTATGGGTCCCACACCAATTAATACACAAGATAAGTTTTAATTCCCTTTATCTTATCCGATTAGTCATAAAATGCAATATTATCTTCTTTTAATTAATGATTTTTTTTTGCATTATCTTGATCCAACCCACTTTATCCAAACTTTATTTATTTAATTATATTGTTTTCATTTCCAACTAAGCACCCTTATCCAACATTTTTATATTTAATTTTTTTATCCAATACTTTTATTTATCCAACCAAGCACACACACAGATATATATATATATATATATATATGATTCTTATATATATACATGCATAAATATATATTTGTATACATATATATACATGTAAAACTTTAATTCATTTTATTACTTTATTCTGTTAAATCATTACATTATTTTCATTTTCACTTATTTTTCAACTTAACTTCCACTAAATAATTATTTCATTATTTATTATTTATTTCAATTTTTTCAAGTAATACATTTATTAATTAATACCATTGCCAAAAAAATCTTGTATTTCCGTAAAATCATGTATTTCTTATTTATAATTCATTAATTGATACAGAAAATATACATCGAACCTATCGACTAGATGTCCAAAAATACGGGTTGTTACAATTTTCCCTCCTTAGAACAAATTTCGTCCTCGAAATTTACTACAATAATAAAAGATCAAGAAGCGACTCTCATAATCTCCGAGAAATGACTCGCCATGTAGTCTGCTCGCTCCCAAGCGTCCTACTCAATACCATGAAACTACCAACGTATAATACCATCGGTATCTCCTTACTGGATAGTTTCTTCATGGCCCAATCAATGATAGCTACTGGAGCCTCATCCTATGAACAATCCTCTCGCAACTCAACATGTCTCCAATCAATCACATGCGAAGAATGTCGATAATACTTCCTTAACATCAACATATAAAATATATTATGTACTCCCGGTGGCTGAGGCAGCCGTGCCAATCGACAAGCCATAAGACCTATCCTCTCGAGGATCTCAAAAGGTCCAATATATCTCAAAGTGAGTTTTCCTGAAATACCAAAATAAGTCCGCCCCTTTTGAGGAAAAATTCAAAGCAACACATGATCACCAATATCAAACTCAAAGATCTTCCTTCGGTAATCGGCATAACTCTTCTAGCGATCAGCAAGGTCGACCATATAATGCCTCAAATGGTGCCTTGTTGATACTCGCCTAGTAGTTGTTATTATATGCAAACTCACACAATGCCAAATGATCCTCCCAGCTACCACCAAAATCAAGGACACATGCATAAAACATATCCTCCAAAATCCGGATCACTCTCTCAGACTGACCATCACTCTATGGATGGAAAGTTATGCTCAGGTTTACTCTAGTACCCAACTAACTCTGCTGAAAATGGGACGTAAATCGAGCATCTTTATCAGACACAATGGACACTAGGACCCCATGTAATGTCACAATCTTACGAATATACAATCGACTCAGCCTTTCAACCGAATCTCTGATATGAATCGAGAGGAAATGAGCAGACTTAGTCAGTCTGTCAATAATAAGCCAAATAGTATCGTGTCTTCGCTAAGTTCGGGGTCATCTCATCACAAAATCCATAGTAATGTGCTCCCATTTCCACTCAAGAATAGCCAAGGGTTGTAGTAAACCACCAAGTCTCTAATGCTTAGCCTTAATCTATTAGCACGTGTCACATCTCTACACAAAGGCTGCAATATCTCACTTCATCCCCAACCACCAATAAGTACATCGAACATCATGATACATGTTATTGGTGCCTAAATGAATGGTATACCTTGAGCGGTGCAGCTCTACTATTACTCATTGTCTCATGCGAAGGTCATCTGGTACCCACAATCATCCCTTGAACCTCACTGCACCATCACTGTCAATCGATCACTCCACATGAGAAGTGTCATCTGCCCACTCCCGATACATCACATAATCATCATCATGAGGTTGTACCACCATGATCTCAACAAGCAACATCGGCTAGGCTCTCATTTGTGTACCGACTCTAATCTCGATCGAAATCTTATGGATACTCATCACTATCACATAATCAATCATCTTCCACTCCTGAAACATATGTCTAGCCATACAAGTTGTCTCGACCCGTACTCTGCTCAATGCATCAGCTACTACAATGGCTTTCTCAAGATGGCACTCGATGGAAAAGTCATAACCCTTAAGTAGCTTCATCCATCTCATCTGCCTCATATTCAAATCTTTTTGAGAAAACAAATACTTAATGCTCTCGTGACCGAATAAAGCGCAAAACGCTCACCATACAGATAGTGTCGCCAAATGTTGAGCGCAAACATCACTACTGCCAACTCTAAATCATGGACAGGATAATTTTTCTCATGCACCTTCAACTGTCGTGAGGCATAAGAAATTACCCGGTTTCCCTGCATCAACACACACCCAAGGCTAGTCCCACATGCATCTGTATAAATCACCAACTCATGATCACGTACGAATAGCACCAATACTGGCGCAGATGTCAAATGATGCTTCAACTCAATAAAGGCCTCCTCACACTTATCTGTCCATACAGAACGCCATGTCCTTCTGAGTAAGTTTTGTCACAGGTGCAGCAATCCTCAAGAAATTATGCACAAATCTATGCTAATAGCTTGCCAAACACAGAAACTACGGATTTTCGTCACTGTGGTGCAACTAATAATAGTCTTGACCTTTATCGAATCTACAAAAATACCATCAACTCTTACCACATGGCCTAAAAACCTCTATCAACCAAAACTTGCACTTGTAAACTTAGCATATAGGCAATGATCTCGAAGTGTCTATAGTGCAATGCTCAAATGCTCGCCATGCTCCTCCCTAGTCTTCGAGTAAATAAGAATGTCATCAATAAAGATAATGACAAAGGAATCAAGATAAGGATGAAACATTCTCTACATCAGGTCCATAAACATCACGGGGGCATTTATCATGCCAAATGGCATAACTAAGAACTCATAGTGCTCGTAACGAGTCTGAAAGGTCGTTTTCGATACATCCTCCTCCCTAACCCTCAGCTGATGGTACTTAGATATTAGATATATCTTTGAAAACACAGTGGCACTTTTGAGCTAGTCAAACAAGTCATCAATACATGGAAGAGGGTATTTATTCTTTATTGTCACCTTGTTCAACTATCGATAATCGATACACAAATGGAGGCACCCATCTTTCTTCCTTACAAATAGCACTAGAACACAAGGTGACACACTAGGGGTAATAAAACCCTTACTCATTAATTCTTCTAACTGGACCTTTAATTCCTGCAATTCCTTAGGCGTCATTTGATAAGGAGCGATTGAAATGGGTTGTGTCCCTAAAATAACTTCAATAATGAAATCGATTTTTCGCTTAGGAGGCAAGTTGGGTAAATCCTCAAGAAACACATCAGGAAAATCTTAAACAATAGGAATATCATCCATACTCACCCGCGAAGGTCCCTCATCTATGGTGGTTAGACCGGTTAGAGTATCGATCTCATTCTGAATTGTCATTCTGCCTTGGGTTCTCAATCTATTAGAGGCACTACCCTGAAAGATTATAACATGTTGCCCTGGTATATGAAATACGACCCTCTTGGCAAAATAGTCGACATGCGCCTGGCACACAACTAGCAAGTCCATCCCTAGTATAGCATCAAACTCTAGGAACTCTAACACCCAAAGGTCAACAATGGTCTCAAAGTCACCCAACCTCAACACACAACCCTTACAAATCAAGTTAGGGTAAATGCCCTCCCTGGCTATAGTACTCAACATGAGCCAGGTGGATGACCTAAGAGGTCTAAGTTCCAGTCTATCTACGGCATGTCCAGAGATGAATGATAAGGTAGAATCAGCATCAACCAACGCATATAAGGTAGAATCTAAAATAGAAATGATACCTTCTACCAATATCATAGAAGCCTCCGAGTTAGGCTGTGTAACGGCTTGTGTTCTCCCTCGAGTAATGGTAGTGGTGGGTACACTGAAAGTTGGAACAAGCATAGGGCAGTCATATCGTTTGTTGTCTCGATGACCACATTGATAACATATAATCTAACGTCCCTACTCAGCTTGATATGTCTGGCTCGGTCCATAACCTCTATATCCTAAATCTTAGCCTCTGCCTCAACCTCTACCTCAGGCCCCATACTGAGTCAGTGGTTGTCTCACTGGCTGATATGTCTGAACTAGGGTGGCAGCGATCGAGACTAAGGGAGGTGGCTGACTCTGCTCCCCTCTGAAATATTCACCCAAGTACTTCCTCTTCCTTGGGTATCTACCTGTTCGGGGTTCACCACGATAACTGCCCTGAGTCAATGACTGAGGCTGTAACTGTTGTTGTGGCTGCATTGTGGCACCATATACAATCTGGACCATCGAACATTCATCTCTTCCATCAGTCTTAAACTGTAGCGCATGTCACTGGATGGTCTTAAGAGTGGCCTCAGTTGTAACACCCCAATTTTCGACCGGACCTCCGTTCACGTGTTACGTCACGTGTGGATCATCGCCCTACGGAAAACGAGGTGTTACTAAAAATTTTCGTTCTGCTCAATTCTTTTTTTTTCCAAAGTTTGGTTCATAATTTTTAGTTCTCAAGTCAAAATCTATAAAGATATTCTATATAAGATGGAAAATTACAATAATTTTACTGAATAAATCATAAGCAAAGCAGCGGAATATTTTTAAAGCTATTCATTTAAATCAAAATCGTTAAACAAGGAAAGTAAGTGATCGATAAAACAACCAAAGTTAAACCAACGTAACTACGTCAAAACAATCCAATATAATACATAAAACATAACCTCCCAGTCACCTATCCCTGACGACCTCCCCATGAGGTGTCCAATTTGAGTGCGAGTCTTCTGACGTAAGACACCATATTCTAAATCCAAGTGTACCTGAAAAATAGAATGTGAGTGAGCTCGAAAGCTTAGTGGATCGATCCTACACATCACATGCATTATACAGACCCAATCCCAAAACATTACAAATACTATCAAACATTAGGCGTTTCAAACATTCATTTAATTTCGGTCGTAGTCAAAACCAGAAGAGATTTAAGATGCCTCTCGGTATTCCCTGTGATCCAATCAAATCATAATCATAGAGGCCTCAAGTGGTACCATCTAAAATCAATCATATCTCAGTATCACAGTCCAAGTGAGGGTACTTATCTAGACTCGTACTATCTCCCAAAGACTTCAAGCTGTCGTAGACAGCTCAGGGTGGGAATACCTACGATCCCCCTTGCGGCTCGTCAATTGCACCGGTACGTGGATTTTTAATAAACCATCGTCTTAATTTAGTTTTACAAACCATTTCATTCATGTCAATCATCATGTATATCATGGAAAATAGATCAAAGAATGCAGGCCATTCACATGCGTAAATAATGAAGTCTAACCACATGATTTCTTATTAATGCATGTTATAAATAAACAAGGCACAAATTTAATAAAATCATCCATCATCCAATCACGCCAAACAATTTAATAAATTTCCTAACACAATTATAGTAATCCCAGAACTATTCAATCAAATGTTTTGAATCTTAAATCCATATAATACAGATGAGCAAGGAAATCATGCTCACCTGATTCCAAGGATCTTCAGCGCTTCCTTGCTTTCCGTCGAGATACTCGACATTGTAAATGCTAGAATCTGAAATTCAAGACGTAATAGAATTATCCTTAGGCTTAAATAATCCCTAAGATAGTTATGGAGTTCAAATATTATTTCTAACTAATTTAGGGTCATTCTAAAATTTTAACATTTGGTATATCCTCATGCATATTAGTTTCTAAGTCTTTCTAAATTTCCTAAATTTAAAGTTTCAACTTTAATAATTTGTTTTCTAGCTTTTATCATATAATCAGAGTTCTAATAACTTCATCGTAATAGTTTTGATAATTTATTTACAGGTCTTTTTATAAAATTAGATTTATAATAACTTAATTTTAATGATTTAAATAATTTGTTAATATCGTGATTAATTTAATTACGAACAAAATAAGACTTCTAATTGTTCTAAGTTTAGTTTTAGGGTCTAAGATTCTATTATTTTCGTATAAAGGACTTTTAAACTCTTAAAGTTTATTTTTCATGTCTTTAACTAATTTAATTCATTAAGTTGTAATTTATCCTAATTTAAAAAATTAATTACTTTAATTTTATTAAATCAACTTATTCTCATATTCAAAAATTAATAAATATCCTATTATTAAATTTATTTAATTTGAAGTATTGAATAAATTTTCTAAGTTTCTTTTAAAATTGTTTTAATAAATTTCTTGATTTAAGACCTTAAATTATTGGAAGTGCATTCTTTAATTACAATTTTTTTTGTTTATTTCTCAATTTTAATATTTTATAATTTCTAGTTCTAACTAGTGATACTATCTTATAGTATTCTTTAATCTACATTAATATGCTCATTATACTTTGATTACCAAACAAACATACTTAATTTCAAAACAAAAATCTATTAATTTCCTCACCTCTTAATTCAGTCATCCACCAGCAGCTCCAATTCATCAAGGATTTTTCATTTACTGAAGCTTGTCCAACAAAGTTCACAGATCACGGTTCTTCACTTCAGTTTCCAACAGCTCCCTGTTCTTTGTTCCATCATCACCACCATCGAAAGTGTGCACAATAACAACAATTAACCAGCAGCCAAAAACACATCACGACCAGAAGATTTCGTTCTTGTTTCATGATCAACACACACACATTTCGGCCTTCATCTTCACGGACCGAACCAGCGACTAAACTCGGTCTGCTTCCTCTTTCTTTTTCTGCTTGTTTCGGTCGTCTTCTTCTTCAGCTACTTCTTCCCGAATTACAGCAGAATTTATACTAAAACAGAGCAGTCTCTCTCTGTTTTCTCTTCTTCTTCATGTCGGCTTGCAACCTCTCAATTCCATTGAACGCAGCAGCAGTAGCTGTAGCATTTACAGCAACAACAATGGCAACTACAACACACACATCACGGCATCTTCTTCTTCGTTTAAATAAGGCAGCTCCTTCTTCGTTTCAGCGCACAGCAGCATCTTCGTTCCTCTCAGTTTTGTTCAACGCCAACTCAGAGCAGCAGCCAGCTCATTCTCCTCCGTCCGTGATCACCAGCCATAAGCAGCTGCAGCGGCCTTGCAAAACGGAGCACCGTTTGCTTTGCTTCATCTTCTTCTTGTTCGGCTGTAGCTGCAATGACCAGCAGCGCAGCTCCCTCTTATCGGCTAGCGGCAACAACAGAGCAGCAGCTGGTTCATCACATGTTCTATTTTCTCTTCCTCGACCAGCACACACAGGCCCGGCCCTGAGGCAGGGCCCAAAGGGCGACGGCCCTGGCCCCCGTCGCCCTTGGGCCCCCATATTTTCAAAAGTTAATTATAAATATAATTAAAAAAATTTATAAAAATTTATAAATTAATTTAATCCTTATTTTTAGGGCCCCCAATTTCTGTTTTGCCCTTAGCCCCAATATTGTTGGACCGACACTGAGCACACACCACACGGTGTTGTTTTTGTTCACCCAGATCGCCCCAAAACTGCTCCATTCTTTTTCATTTTCCCTGTTTGTGTGGTGCTGTGACAGCAAGGTTTTTGCTGCTTCTTCTTTGCATGGACAATACCACTTCGCTACCCCCTGTTTTCTTCCTCTGTTCGCACAGCCGCACCCAAGGACGGCAACTGCAACACTGCTGGTTTCATCGTCTTCTTCATCTTGCTTTGTACTCCTTTCTTCCTGAGTTCATCTTGCCGCAGCAACCAGCAAGTCACGTTCCTCACTGTTCTTTGTTTTCCGGATGAACTCCAACTCAACAGCTAAAACTTGCCACTCACCATTTTCTCCTTTCATCCAGAAACTCTTACAATCACCGCCCAAAACAAAACCAGAAAATTCTGGTTGTTTCTTCTAATTTCCACCTTTTTTTATTACTACTTATTTCTATTGGCTTATAATGTCATTATAAGCTCATGTACAACATCAATGATATTATTGTTTATTTTATTTATTTTATTACATGTATTATAATATTATTCTTCCATTACATGTATAAATATTTTATTATAATGTTATTACTCTATCACATGTATAAATATTTTATTTCATTCACTTTATTTCATTATTGTTATTATTATTAATTTTTCATTAATTCAACTGATATCGATTGTCAATTTCTTATTATATATATTTTTTCATCTTTATACCTACTCACAACATGGCACGCTCACAAAGTTGCGAGGTGTTACATTAGTAGATGTTGATTTGGCTTGCTTAATATTGGCGCTCAACCCGTAACGGAAGAATCCTATTTTCTTCCTCAGGTTACCCACTAACTCAGATGCATACACCTCCAATAGAAAAAATCTATGGGTATACTCCCTCATCGACATGTCCTCCTATCGTAGGGCCAAAAACGCCACCATTTTATGCTCCCTCGCTGTCTTAGGAACATAAGAGCTTAAGAATAATTCTCGAAAACGAACCCATGTAGGAATCTGACCATCTATAGTCCGAGTAGCCTTGCACCAGATCGCGACCTCATCTTCAAGCATATGTGTAGCAAAGAGTACCTGGTTCTCCTCCAACAACTTCAACGTCTCAGCATTCTTCTCAATATTGCAAAGCTAGTTCTCTGCTGCATCTAAACTCAAAGCCTCATAAAACTCCTTGGGTCTCAAATCCAGAAACTTCTTCAGGAGGCAGTCATGAGTAGCCTCATCTCCCTGTTTCATTGGGGCTACCGCTACGCTATTTGCAACTCTCTCAAGTACATCAAGTACAGGGGATGCTACTAGCTCAGCCCTCTGTCTCTTAGCCTCAATCCGATCTAGTCTCTCTCTCAATAAGGCTGCTCAGGCTGAATCGAAGGTGGTGGTGGCACCAACTCCAGTATCCTATGCGGTCTCCCACATCGAGGCATCATGGTCTACATAAAACATTAAACTTCATCATTTCCCAAATTTAACAAACCACAACTTTAAGCTATTAAAACAAAAGATAATTACATGTTAAGGTAACAATCTCCAAGTAATAGTCTAATCCCCTAGGTTCAAATTCTAAATCTTAAAACACACTAACTCCTAATGACAGTCAAATTTCCCTCATGATATGGCCATTCTCACTCGGTTCTTCTTCTTGTCAATTAGAAGTTAGAAAGTTTTCGTTCATAATTCTATTCTGCTAGTCTAAGTCATTTTCTAGGGTTTTCCTAACTTTTGCAATAACTCTGAGGCTCTCTAGGTTAGCACCAATTGTTATTCTTTAATTGAAAAACCTTGGGCTCCAATACCAATATTGTCAAGATCCTTTCCCCACAGAGAAGGACGAACTGACCGGCACAGTGTGTTAACAAACTCATTCCCAAACTATTAAGCCTCTTTACAACACTATACGCAGCATTATCAGAGTAATCATAAGAAATGTAGAAACTACTAGAATAAATAATTACAGTAAATTTTTTTAAAACAAAAGTCGACTACACATATAGTTTCTGAAATGTAGCAGTAGTAAAAATGTCACAGTCAAAATATCTATAATATTTTCCTCACTTCCTATACATTATACTAACTGTCAAAATAGTAAACCATGTGAGAAAACCTACCAAAATAAATAAGGTGCGCTTTACGCAGTATCCACCTTCCTCCTTTTGTCTTTAGCAAAAGAAGAACTTCAAATGTTAGAGTAGTGAGCCAATTTTGTCCACAACAGCTCAGTGAATAATGTAGCATAATCTATAACTTAAAACAAGAATTCTAGAAAATTAATGTCATGTATGTATGCACAATAATAATAATGCGAATGAGTACAATAGTTAGTAAATGTTAAATTCATAATGCAATCGTGCAACTTCCATTTTGATAACGGTTTTAACGTTGAAAACACATGCCGAAGCTCTCAAATGCCTACAAGGCAATAATAAATCCACTCGAGTGGGTGATACCCAATGGTTAGGCATATACTCATATCATATCATACAGATTTGCTAGCTCATACCTCATGTATGGCAGCCTTAGATCCTCTATGAGGAGCCAATTAATAGACCTGGCCTAACTGTACCCCTGAATACGACAACCACTCGTACTCAATGCTCTAGGGGAGCCCAATTATGAACTTGGCCCGACTATACCCCCGAGTACGACAGCCACTTGTCCTCAATGCTCTACCACATCTAATACCCTAACTCGCACCCGGACCTTGACATTTGATGCACATTTTGATTTAATTCACATTTAAAGATTGTAAATGCATTTCAATATATAATAACATTTCATTTATGACAGAATAACAAGTTAAGTGATAAATTAGAAAACACTACTCACAAGGATGCTCAGCTCTCGATGCTCCTCTAGTAGCCAGTCACATCCCTCTGATGTTTGATCCTACGTAATCAACTTAGTTTTTTAAAATCTACATAAAACTTGGCTTAGATCTAACTTTATGGTCCTTGGTTAATCAAAGGATTGACTCGGTGAATTGTAGTCAACTCTATTTAAACCTAACCCTCGCTGACTTGTCTAAGCCATAGGATCAACGTGATTAACAAGGTTAATTAAGCCCTTAATATTGACTCAAAATACTAAAAATATGTATTATCAACATGTGTCCCACCTTTAGTACACCATAACCAACCACTTTTTATAAATTTGGCAGTTCAACACATAAATATTATTTCTTATGTTGCACATTTTCTTAATAAGTATTTTATTATGTCATACAATATTATATAACATTTTTTCTATTATTTAACATTATTTTACCCTATATACATTTTTTTATATTTATTAATTAATATATCAATTGCCTCCAAAAATTCTAATTTTAATATCATTGAGTTCAGAATTTTATTCTGGACATTTTAGTACCCACCAACTAAAATTTCAGTATTAATGGGTATACCCCCTATGTATCGACTTTCAAGTACCATATAATTTCTTAAGATCCACAAGGGTACAAATAATGAGCAATATATATATATGTATGTATGTACGTATGTACGTATGTATGTATGTATGTGTATATATATATGCATATTGTATAGTTTCATTCTTAGAAAAAATACATCCTAGTTTTGGGTCTCACATTAAACTAATACTTATATTGAGAACTACACTAAGAAAACTATAAATCACAATTTCTATAATAATTTTGAATTGAAAAGGGGTAAAAATAATTTACCAGAAATATCGAATCTTCGAACATGGAAAATCTTCTTTTCATCTTTTTTTTCCTTTTTATTCTTTTGTTCTTCTTTTTCTTCTTCTGTTTTTCCTCTTTCTTCTCTCTTCTTTCTTTCTCTTTTCTTTCTTCTTTTTTTTTCTCTCTTCTTTTTTTTTTCTCTTGATTCTCAGATGAGCAAGTGTGGGGGAGGATGACAGAATGAAATGGAATGAGCACATATATGTAGGCATAAAGTTTTGTGGGTCCCGTGCCAATTAATGCTCAAGATTAGTTTTAATTCTCTTTATCTTATCCTTTTAGTCGTAAAATGCAACATTATCTTGTTTTAATTAATGATTTTTTTTTTTTTTGCATTATCCTGATGCAACCTACTTGATCCAAACTTTATTTATTTAATTATATTATTTTCATTTTCAACTAAGCATCCTTATCCAATATTTTGACATTTAATTATTTTTTCTTTTATCTAATACTCTTATTTATCCAACCAGGCACATATATATAATAATCATCGTTATATATGTATTATTACTTTATTCTATTGAATCATTACATCATTTTCACTTATTTTTTACCTTAACTTCCATTAAATAATTATTCATTATTTATTATTTATTTTAATTTTTCTAAGCAATACACTTATTAATTAATACCATTGTCGAAAACATCTTGTATTTTCATAAAATCATGTATTTTTTATTTATAATTTATTAATTGATACAGAAAATACACGTCGAACCCGTCAACTCCATGTGCAAAAATACAAATCGTTACAACACGTGTTTCGCTTTTGGCATACACCATGTAACCTCTTCACAAATTTTTTGTAATATACAATAAATAGAAAAAATTAATTATTTTCTACGTTACACATTTTTTTCCATGTGAAGTAATTTACAATGCTAGACAACATTATATATATAATTAATGTTACAAAAATGTTAATTAATTACATATAAGGTTATGATTAATTATATATTGTTATATTTATAACATTACATAATTAATCATAACCTTATGTAACACCTCAATCCCCGTATCTTTAAACAGTGTACATGACCACCGTTCTTTTGACAGTGGACTTAACAAAATAGCGGGTCGGGCTGGTGTTACTTTACAAGTGATACTCACTTGTTCTTTTCTCTTCAATATCTCGTGCCTTTGTATAAAATTCAAGAATACAAAACTTTCAATAAAATCAAGGCAAATTAAAAGAGAAAGAAATTCAAACTATTTTATTCATAATAAAAAGAATAATTGAAAGTACTAAACTTCTCAAAAAGAACTAATTGGTACAGCAGAAGACTTCAAAATACTTTTCAATAGAAAAGCATAAAAACTTTAGGCAACACGCCCTTAAAAACTCAAAAAAATATATATAATAATAAGATAGAAACTATCTAAGAACTATTCATATTCAACTGCTCCATGGGTTTCATGTTCCTGAAAAACAAGAAAGGAAGGAGTGACACATAGCCCAATGGATCCTTTTCGAACAACCATTTTCATATTCAAACTCATAATACAATCATACTTCAAATACTTGCAATCATTAGGCGTTTCAATCAACAATTTGTTCAAGTTGAGTCTCAGACCAAAAAGGCCTTTAATCCCTTAATGCTCTTAACTAAGTAAATAGGGCCCATTCGGCATCAACCTGTTAGTGGCACGTGTCGACATCAACCCGTTACACGTGGTGACTCACAAGGTAATGTGGTACACGATCCTCAAGTACTTAGGTCTAAAAATTATATGACCTAACTCATATGAAAAGAACATCCATAGTGTCGCCTTGACCACTATGATGGTACGTAGTTATTATCACCATCGTCTTAAATTAATTCTCATATCATGATCTCATAAAATAAACTTTAGAATATGTTATCAAACTAAAATTCAATAATAAACACATTCAATTTATGAAACACTCATAAAACATGCATCATACTTTAATTTAAAAGCCTAAGCATGATACTAACATGGCATGAATAATATGATTGCTCAACATGAATCAAAACTGAAATACTAAAATAAACATTTAAAATTTTAGAATTGAAATTGAAAATCTTTGAATTTAGTGAAAAACACACAAATAATGAGCATGCCATGAATTTAAATAAGAACAGAAAGGTGTCAATGACGTAATAATCAAAAACCTTGTGACATTTTCTTCAGAAATTTCAGCAGCAATTTTCCCACGTACTAGTGTCAATGAATGTAATACAAAAAATTTTAGTGACGTAATAATCAAAATTTGAGTTTAAAACACATATATGTATATTTAAATATAAACACACACACACA
>JAJIYU010002046.1:0-32240 GCA_030144865.1 Tinospora cordifolia | reverse complement strand
ATTAACTCTAAGTTTAAATTCAATATTCTTGCGAGTCATTCATTTAAGTTAATGATATCTTTATGTTAAGCTTAATCTAATATCTTTGAACTACAGTATCTTGTGAGGATGGGGCATTACTACCTTATTGGATTGTGTAAGCTTTCTTCCACATTATTTCAACAATCAAGTAATTGTCTGTAACACCCCGCCTCCCCCTCGTCACCTAATGATTTGACACGTTCAATTCACATGCACACCCACCAAGAGATGGCCACTTAAGAGGCGGGCCTATGTCACCTTATTTCTTTCTTTCTATTTCGGTCTCAAATTCATGAAACTCCCTAAATAATATCCACTCATGTATAAATAAAATATTGAGAAATATTTAGATAAAATAATTCAATATTAATTACTTCAAAAGTTACAAAAGACCTTGATGTTTATTACAATGGAAATACCTTTAAGATTTAAAGTAAATTGGGCCAACATGCTCGACAATTAATTTAGGGCTAACATGCCCAACCTAAACGTATCATGAATGCTACTAAAATAAACTTCGCTACGCAGCTTATGATCATTAATTCCCTGAAAGATTAGAAAAAGAAGGGTGAACTCAAGAGTCTAGTGGATCATCCCAAATATTTAACTCAATATTTCAAAAAAATAAAACATACATAGTAAAACACTTTCATAGATTATGTGATTCAAACAATTGTTTGTTATCAATTGACATTCAGACCCAGAAGGAAATATGCCCTAGTATTCCACATATGAGCAAAGATGTCAAATCTAGACTTCTAAATCCATTATATGTGAAGTGGGATTAAATTCGAACACTCAATTCACTGGGTTGGAGCACTCATAGTAAAAATTCATCCCCGTGCCAGTACGTGGTCATTATATTTATTAATATTTTCTTTTAGTGATCAATCATGCCAATAACATATTTGAAGTAGATAAGTAAGCATGTAAATGTCTAAGCATGATATTCATGACAACGAGCATACAATGATCATGGCATCTCATACATGTATACAAGGCATGCATATATCACTCAATCATGGCATATCTCTAAACTAGGCAAGAAACCATGCACATAAGACTTGAATCAAAATATTAAGATAAAGTTCAAAAATCCCTTCCAGCTTATATGTTTAATCCCTTGTGTTATTATGAGCTTTTTGATCCTTCAACCTAGAAAATCAAGACTAATGGGTTATTTGTGTTGTTTCCAACATTCTTAGATCATAATCAAATGGTCCCTCATCATTCATAGCCTCTCATACGTGAAAAAAACCCTAGATAAGTCTAAACATGGTTTCGGGTATGTTTACTACCGTAGGGAAAGGCATTACCACGATACTCAATGTGTAAAAGTGAAAATAGTGGTTTATAGATGCATTCCTGCGGTAGGGTACCCAGGTAATCAACGGCATCGATGCGTTACCGTTGCGTTACCGTGGTAGGCTACCATGGCAATCCAAGAGAGGTCATTTTTCACTGACGTTGCACTACAGTGGTAATGATATGCACTATCGCGATAGTTTGGATAGAAAATAGGGTGGTAGTTTGGAGAGAAAATAGGAAAAACGATGACACTCCTGCAGTGATAATGATCATTACCACAATAACCAGTGGGAAAACCAAATTTGTGGGCTTGTTTTACTCATTCTACGTTCTCTTATGACCATGGCATCCTACTTCTTTGACTTCTAGACCACCAAGAATGTATTTGAGATTGAGATAGGTTGGTTATACCTTTATTGAACCTTCAATTCTCTCTGGTTGATCACACACTTTCCTAGCAATAGAATTTGTGTCAAACTCTATTTTGCCTCATTCCTACTATTCCAATTGTTGTCTGGCACAACTAGAGAATGAAAAGAACGATCATTACCAAAATAATAATGATCATCGCCGCAGTAACCAAAGGGAAAACCAAATTTCTGGGTTTGTTCTACTCATTTTGTGTTCTCCTATGGCCATGAGATCCTACTACTTCGACTTCTAGACCACGAAGAGTGTATTTGAGATTGAGATAGAGTGGTTATACCTTTGTTGAACCTTCAATTCTCTCTAGTTGATCACACATTTTCCTAGCAACAAAATTTGTGCCAAACTTTGTTTCTCCTTCATCCTACTACTCTAATTGTTGTCAAGCACAACCAAAGAATGAAAAAAAATGCCAATAGGAAGGCTAGAGGAAAAGGAGAGACTGGTGCGTTCTTTCACAGATGAGGAGAATGGTGTGCAAGCTTGGGTTTATATAGAGTTCTGATAGGCATGGTTTGGAAAGTTTGGGTTAATTTCATTGTGGAAACTTTTTCAATTCTCTATTCTTGTTGTTCCCCACACATGTAAATTGGCAAGTATTGATTTTTTAGAACTTGTCAATTTGTTTCAAGGCTTCCTACAGTAGTTTGGCAACTTTCGAATTCGTTTTCGTGCAGTTTTATGTGCATTATCGCGGTAGTTTATCTTTGTTTCTAATTCAGTTTCTGGGCTTTTTGATGCATTACCTCGGTAGTCTTTTTTCATTATCGCGGTAACCTGTGCACACTCCTATCTTGGTTTTCTACATACACGAGTCATTACCGCAGTAGGGGTTTTCATTATCTCAATAATCATTGGGAAATTTCTATGTGTTATGTTGTGATTCATTGCAGTTTTTCGATCCTTTCATACGTCAAATAGTACATCTTTTGCAACAAATTTTCAACGATTTTTCCAAAGCTTATTTCACTCAAATTATTGTACTAAATTTTATGTATCAAATTTTTGTACAATTCTCAGGCTATTACATTGTTTTGCACATCATTTTTTTTTTTTGTCAGTTTGGGTTGAGCATATACAAGAAGTTTCTTGTTCGAAGTTTGTATGCTTCACATTCACATTTGTATAAAATTGAATGTAAAATTGGGTAAGAGAGTCAATTAAGGAAGTGTTTTACATAAAAAAATTAAAAAAAATAAAAACCCTTCAAGGTCTTGTGAGGGTGTTGAGTCCAAGCCTAGAATCCGAACTTATTGTAAAGGTTTGTGCAATGCCTCTAAAATCATGGTTTTGTTTCTTGAACCTAGGTAAAATGCTACAAGTTATAAATTGAGTTCACACATGGCTAATTAAATCATGATAGACTCAATACATTCTAACCAGAGTAGTTATGGCCACACTTCCATAAGACATTCTAACTTTGTCAATTTGCATATATGTTTCAATTTTCATGTTGCATATTTTTCTATCTTGCCATGCAAGTTTAAGTGAGATTTATTTGCACTCAAAAAACTCCTTAAGTCTAATTCACCCCTCTTGGACATATATCTGGGTCAACAATGAAAAGACCTTGCTGAAACTTATTAACACTCTCACTTATCTACATTTGATTAAATCGCAAACATTCTTTCTAATCTTCTAACAATACCAGCTGACAGTTACCCTAAATGTTAATATTTGTTACTGTTAAGATATATAGTTGAGCAATCTATTAGTTAGTTGAGGTTGGAAGAGTTGGTTATAAGATTTTCTAGAGAAGTTTAAATCTATTGTAACATCTTAGAAGCTCAAGCATATGCATTGGCTCTCCTTCTCTATATATTGTCCATTCATTCAATAATTTAACTTCCATGACATGAGTATTACAAACCAACGTAATTCGACAAACATAGTAATTTTCTCCACCATTGGAAACAATTAATTAAGGGGCATCTATTTAGATTGAAGTTAACTTATATTATTAAAACAAAAAGGAAAACTGCAAATATCACTATCAAAAGTTATAGTTACAATATAACTACTTAATCGAATATTTATTGACGTATTAACATTATAATTGTAAATTTTGCACCTAAATTAACATTTCTCTCAAGGAAAAACAATGACTGATCCATTTGTTTTACTAGGTAGGGAAAGCGTGTTGCCCACATAATTTCATTGACTAGGCCAAGCTACCTACTACCAACCATTTTGGTTTTTGTGTTGGTTGATTGTCCCTTAATTATTTGTTCATGGAAAGGAATGAATAGATTTGATTAGAAAATAAATAGTTAACAATTTCCCTTTATAATCAATCTCTTAATCAAGACCATTAGCTCAAATTCTCTTTGGTAACTTGGTCGAGTTGGATTAAGAAAGAACTACCTTATATATGCATGATAATCACACATATAAAGTCATAGGTAGAAGCTAAATATCATACTTGTAAAAGAAAATTTTGATCTAGATGAGATCATAAGCTAAAAATGATTCCATTTCCTTGTGACAGAATAAATTCTAATAATGTATAAACCAAATACTCTATGTTTGGATTTTTAAAACTACTTGCATGCCCAATGTTTGGATTTTTAAGAAAAATACTTGAGTTTTTAACACTTCCCATATACATTTTATCTAAATTCACATGGGAAGCTGTCGAATTCCTACTGGTGAACAAATATGAGGGCCATTCATAACATGGTATATGGGCCTATATATGAAGCTTTTGTTGCTAGTATATATATACTTTTTTTTTAAGTTATGTGGGATTGAAAGCACTTTTTTTAATGCCTGGAGGTCCATTTGGTCCTCATTGATATTTGACGAGTGAGAGCATAAATAATAGTCTTGTGCAAATGTATATTATATAGTATGTATGTGTAAACTAATCTAAAAATGGATGGCAAGTATTATTTCATTTGCTACACATTTAATTTCTAAATTTGTAGTAAAGAATAGTTTGTTTTTAAATTCTAAATGTAGTTGATTGATCTTTTGTGGTGTGTAAACGCAAAGGTGGTGGCTTTGGGGTTTCATAGAAAAGATGAATGAGATGATGGTGACTGTCAATTGCTTCACACAAATGGCTTTTCCTTTTGTAACAAGAAAAAGAAAAGAACAGAATCATAGAATTTGGATTATAGAATGGGTAATTCCGGTTTTGTCATTCCTTTATTACCTTCAACTTTTAGATTTCCATTCAGGCATATCATGCAAAGAAGGGTAGCTTAATTAGTCATTTGAATATATTTATTTATTTTTCTACATTATTCTCATTAAAAAGTTCCGCTCATATACTGCAAAAGATTTTTTTTTTCTTTTAAAAAAAATTCCCCATGATTCACGTTTTGTTAACATTTTTTTTTTGTTTTCTTAATATATATATATATATATATATTTAGATATGACTTTAATTTTACAAAGAAATTTAATGCACACATATGTTCTTCACTATAAATTTAAAACTCCTTATAAAATAATAATTATATCGATGTTGTTTTTTAATAAAGATTGAAACTTCATGAAATTTTTTTAATAAAGATTGAAACTTCATGACAATAATGATAGTTATGATAATAGAAGAAGAAGAAGAAGAAGAAGAAGAAGAAGAAGAAGAAGAAGAAAATATTGAAACTTCATTACAATAATGATAGTTATGGTAGTAGTAGAAGAAGAAGAAGAAGAAGAAATGAAATGTATTCTTTTTATTAAAAATATTGAAACTTCATGAGGTGAAAGACAAAGAAAGAAGAAAACATGAAGAAAGATTCAATATGAAATATAAAATTATTAAAAAAAAAGGGAAAAAACTCGACTAGGCTAGGGTATGGATAAATTAGAAAAGGAAAATGTAGAGAAAACTCGATGATTCTTTTTACTTGATTTCTTAAAAAGTATTATTTGTACCCAACTTAAAGCCGATTGGATAATATAATTAATAAATGAGCTCTCTATTAAGAAAAAATAAATCCCTAAGAATAATAGCTAAATGATTTTATCATAGTAGCGTTAAGTGCATGAACCCCCTCTAGTACAAATATTCATTTTATATATATATATATATATGCCAATGATCTCATTGAGTTCTTTTAAATATATTTTCATCAATCTGAATCAATGAAGATTATTACATTCTAAAAAAATTGTGCTTAATTATAAACCAAACTTTTGTTTCTATCAGTAATTACATTGATTGATCTTGAAATTGTCTTTATCTTCTATTTTCTGGATATATATATATATAACACAATTGTTGCAAATTAATTCTTGGTTAAAAGAAGCCAATAAATAAGGTTGTAAAGGGGAAGGCAAACATAGTCAACTTTTACTAGCTTATACACTATCTTGATTACTATAAATCAATAATAATGAACACATTGCACAGTAATCGTGCAACACATAATTTCACAAAACATCAAATGCCATAATATATATTTACAATCATTGGATAAACTGGCACATATATCAAGGTCTACATCACATTTTTTATCCAATGATTTAAATACACACTACATCATATATTGTGACATTTGACGTTCAAAATAAAGTTTATATGTCATTTTTCACCTTACTTCTTAGGTACCACTATCTTAATAAAAGGCATATACACATATGAGAAATGTCATATAAGTCTCATTCTGAATAAAAAAAATATCATTACATATAATTTGGTATGCATTTATATCACGGAATGAATAAAAAAAAAAAGTGATGTGTGTGAGAAATAAATTTCTTGTGTATATTTCAATAAAAGAACATATGTATATATACATGTGTTCCTAGGAAATAAAAGGTACGTAATATATATATATATATATATATATTATAGAATTATGTATAATATAAAGATATGCATAACATATATAATAAGACATGATGAGATATGATATCTTATATATATCATAACATCTCCCCTCAAACTCAAGTTGGTAAAGAATAAGTCATTTTGAGTATGTTAACCAAATTGTTGACATCCAGGTGGATGTGTCTTCATAAACATGTCTGCTAACTAATTTGCTAAGGCAATATGAGTCAATCAAAGAGTGTCTTGTTTTAATGTGTTGATAAACAAAATGATAATTAATCTCAATATGTTTTGCTCATTCATGAAAGATATCATCAAAGGCAATGTATATAGTACTCATATTATCACAGTCAAGAACAAAATTACTGGAAGGAGCAACTCTAATATCTTGAAGTAACCAACGAATCAATTAAGAAGCGGCATCTGTTATTGCTTGCTACTTAGCTTCTGTACTAGATTTAAAAACAATTTTTTGTTTCTTCATCTTCCTAGATATTAGAAAGGAACCACGTAAAAATCAATAACCTATAATAGAATGATGATCAGTAGGATCACTAGCCCAATCTACACCCGAGAAAGCCCAAAGTTCCAAAGAGGAGTTAGCTGAAAATTGAACACCATAAAATGAAGTACCTTTAGTGTATTGAAAAATACATAAAACCGTTGCATAGTGAGATGAACAAGGAGCACACATTAATTGACTCACTAATATGAATGCATAAGAAATATCTAGTCGAATCATAGTAAGATAGATGAGATTGCCAACCAACTACCTGTATAATGTTGCATCCATAAAGGCTCACCATTAGTAGGTAGCAACTTTGCATTCACCTCTAATGGACTATCAATGATTTTACTGTCATACAAACTAGCACGAGAGAAAAGTTTAGATGCATACTTAGCTTGAGATAAATAATATACATCAAAGTTAGATGTAACTTTAAGACCCAAAAAATTATTAAGAGATCGTAAATCCTTCATCTTAAAAGCATGACCAATAAAGTTCTTCAATGCATGAATATCTGACACGTCATCTCTAGTAATGACCATATCATCTACATATTATAAAAGAATAACAACACCATTCTCAAATCAGTAAAGAAACAATGGAGAGTCGTTTGAGCTACGAGTGAAACCTTGCTGAGATAATATAAAGCTGAACTTGAGAAATCAAGCTCTAGGAGACTACTTCAAGCCATATATAGCCTTGCAAAAATGACATATTTTCCTTGGTGGATAATCAAATCCCAAGGGAGGTTTGCAAATAAACTTCCTTGGGCAACTCCCCATTAAAAAAATGTACTTTTAACATCCATCTAAAATATCTTCCATTGTCCAATTGCTGAAATGGCAGGTAAGGAACAAAAATTGGTGATACGAGAAACTAGAGCAAAAGTCTCCTCATAATCAATGTCATAACCTTGTGTGAAACCCCTAGCAAGAAGATGAGTCTTATAACATTCAATTGATCCATTGACATGAGTTTGGATTTTATACACTCACTTACTTTCGACTTCAATCTTACCAGAAGAAAATTATTTATATCCCAAGTATATTTATCATACATAACTTGAAGTTCCTTGATCATAGCTTTTTGCCAAAGAAGGTCAAATCAAGACTCTTGATTATTAAGAGGCTTGTACAAGGTAGCAAGAGCGATAAAAAATGATTATATTTAAGTTGAGATGAGACAGATGTTACCATACTAAAGCAACGAACATCAGGAATGGAGGGAGACTCAATAGGCATGAACATGATATTTGATTCAATTGACGATGCATGCAAGTTAGTGTCAAATATGAAGATAGGATCTATCATGCTTGCTTCACCTGTACTAGAGTTATCCAAAGGCAAATCGACAAAAATAATCGAGCATTAAGGGAATTTTAAGTAAAATGATGAGATAGAAGTAAAAAATTGATGCTCCTAAAATTACACGTGTCTAGAAATACAAAGATGTTTAGCAGTAAGATCATAACAATGATAACCCTTATGCTTAATATTGTATCCAAGAAAACAACAAAGATGTTAACAAGGCTCTAATTTAGAACATTCATGAGAAGGAAGTAAAACAAAACAGGCGCAACAAACTACTTGAATAATCAGGTGTTTAATAATATAAAAAATTCATTTAAAACCCTAAACTCTATATGTAAGTCGGAGTGGCAAAGCTCTTTGAGTAGATATATTAAAAAAATGGTTGATTTATTTGAAAACTTATTCCTCTTCTTTGACTACTTGTTCAACTAGCATGGATTATAAAGCTAATGCAGTGTTTGGATATAATGACCGAAGGTTGAAAAATAGATAAATAAATAAGTTAGAGTATATATGTATGTATGTATGTATGTTATATGTATATATGTATGTATATAATATGTTTATATATATGTATGTATGTTATATGCATGCCAACACTATTTTTCTGACTTTACTACTTGTTTTGTCTTTTAGATATTTAAAGGTACATGTATTTCAGGATATGCACAATAGAGATGCATCTCCAACCATCACAAACGTATGTGTGTCATATGCATGCCAACACTATTTTTCTAACTTTACTATTTGTTTTGTCTTTTAGATATTTAGAGATGCACATGTATTTTGGGATGTGCACGATAGAGATGCATCTCCAACCATCACAAAAGTGTAAGCCTGGTACTACCTATAATAAAAGTTATTAGCACCAAGTAGATACAAATTATTTTTCTAAATTGTAGTCCATTTAGGCTTATTAATACTATTCATATATGTATGTATGTGTGCACATGATATATATATATAAAATAAAAAGTCTAAAAGTAACATTTTATTACAAAATTTCAAAATGTTTTGCACAATTGATTTGACTATTCCTATTATAGTTGTAGTAGCATTATTGAAGTAACAAAATGGCTTGACATATTAATCAATGGCAACTTACAAAGAAATTTTTTTAATTATCAACACAATCTATCGTTTGGACACTTCTAAATCACATGACGAACAAATGGAAGATAATCTAATATTGCTATGTTAATTAAATGGCCATTACTCCCAGCTGAATGATGATATATGCAATAGTTTGAATCCCGAACTATAAACCATTCTATATCAATTTCATATATAAAGATGTATACATATTCATATTTATTTTCATTCACATGTCACCATCAAGAAGCAGGGCATTACTATAACATTACCATAATAATCTCTTGGACACACCAGGTCCCATCCCACAAAAATCATATAAGTAAATAGATGAATCGACAAATACATTAATAACTAAAAACATAGAATGACATATTTGTTCAAGTTAACCTCATTATTAATCAAACTAACATTTGGCCCCATGGTCGTGTTCCAAATAATAAAGTAAATAATAAAACAACCATTGAATCTTTAGGCTTGTACGCCTAAACTACCAAAGATAAATAAATATATATTCTAAAGTGATCCCAACAGTAAGGCCTACTATTACTAGAGAAACTTAACCATACTCGTCAACTAAAGTACCTGCACTAGTTACTTGAAAAATAAGAAGTGGGATAAGCTCAAAGAGCCTAATGGATCATATGCAACACATCTCAAGCATCATTCAAGCCAAAATATAGAATATCCACACACTTATCAAACATTAAGCAATTCAAACATTTCAATTGTTTTTCAATTTAATTCAAACCGAAAAGGTTATCCTCAGTGTTCTCATCATATAACCACATCAAATAGTAAGTAGCGACACCTGCTAGATCATAAAAGAGTTTAGGGATATACCCATCATCTAATATTTGGAAACTAAGGACATACCCACTATTTTAGTATTTAGGAACTATAGACACACCCATCATTCCTTTCTTTACAATGAAGCACATTCCATATCTTTGAGAACACTCACAGTGATCAATTAGGGACTCATTATGTCAGTACCTAGTTCAATTCTTGATTATAGTGGTCCTAAAGTGATACACAACTTATAGATCCTAGGATGCTCAAAAGTTTATGATGCAAGAATATACTTGTATGAGACACTTTGCAATTATGAAATCATCATACACAGGATTACAACACATGTTATTCAACATATAACTTACACCACATATTTCAAAGACAAGTATTCCTCATACATAAAGTCATACAACATGATATTCATTATATCATACATACATGAAATTCATTACATCCAAACATTAAACAATCACACACTAGCATGCTACTAAGTATTCAATCAAATAAACAAAAAATGACATTTCGTATTTAAAACTCAGATAATACTAAAGAGCAAAGTAATCATTATCACCTTGTCATTGGTTCCTTCGAGTTCTTGTACTATTATCCCAATTATCTTGAGTTCTGAACCTTAAAGATTTGAAAATATTATTTTTTGTAATTGAAACACTTTCTAATATTTTTAAACATAAACTAATGACTTTCTACTTGATATAGTGGTGTTTGAAGTATAGAATACTAGATGAGTCAAAATATGGGTTCACTTTGTGTACCGCGATAGAAGAAGGCATTACCACCGTAACCAGGCTGAAAAAGAAGAAGATGAAGAAGAAAAGGGTTCATTACCACAATACTACCACAGTAGTTGACATTAGTACTGTGGTTACCAAAGCAAAAAATGGAAGAAAACGAAGAAGAAATGATGCAGTACCACAGTAGTGAAAGCAGTACCACAGTAACCAAAACGAAGAAAACAACTCATGAATGCATCACTATCTCTTGTTTTAAACCAAACAATACCTTACTCCCAAGTGTAAAATCCATGCAACACCAAATTAAATTGACTTTCACTCATCGTTTACAACATCATATAATCTTAAGTTATAATCCCTACTACTTACATGTATAATCATGGATTTCATAAACATATATGCATATTTGATTACTTTTAAGATGATCTATGGACCTATTTTAAAGGTGGAAATAGACAAGAATCTCAAGACTTGATGATGGGGAATTAATTCTCGAAAAGATGGGGAAAAGAATGAAAGAAAATAAAGATCAAGAGTTTAGAATGATGCATTACCTTGTACAATAGCCTAATGAGGACCTATGGCATGAAATCTGAAGCTTTTTGTGATGCTCTTATGTTAACTAGGGAAGTCGACCAGGAGAAGAAAGAAGAAAGGAACATCGGCACTTATTTACGACAATGGGATGAAAGATGCCATTTTTGGATATGGATAGAATTAGGATTGGTTTGATAAGGATAAGTGTGATTTTTGGGTGTAATAAGGACTCTTAATTGTTATCCTCGTAGAATTTGATTTTAATCAAATTTTCTTGTCATCTAATCCTATAAGGCGTAGAGATTAGTGTGTGTGATAGTTTTTGCCTTCGTGTGTAATTGGGATTTGGTTTTTACATGTAAACATATTATACACCATGCCATGCTTCTTTATAAATCCTTATATTCATATGTTATATCATTTTCTTCATAATTTCTCATTTTCTTTATTATATTTTATATTTTTAGAACCGAGGTTACCATTAATAATTTTATTTATTTACTTAATTATTGAATTATTTTATTTTATTTGGACGGTTAAAATACATATGATAGATCAAGAAGTGTGTGCTCTGACATTTGAATTTGTATCAATAAGGAAATTGTGTAGAGTGTAAAATGGAATGGTTCCATATATATATGCATGTTGATAGGACTCGACTTGGGGGCTCAAGAACATTTCGTGAACAAATGTACTACATTATGTATTCTCATTTCCTTATTGATACACATATCACCTTTGATTATGAGCATTTCTTAAAATTTATAATTTGTAAACTTTACTGGGTTATTTGGTGAGAGATAGTTTATAGCATGAAAATGAACATTTTGAAGATTTCTATGTGTTTTCACATTAAATTGTTTATAATATATACCTATGGAAATCTAGTTTGTAAAACAATAATGTACTCTTTACTACAACAGGTGCTATTAAGGGTGAATTTGTCGGGACCCCTTCCCTAGGCTAAAGCGTGGTCCGACCGGCATAGCAGCCCGACGAACTCACTTACCATGTCAAGTTCGCCCAACTACTACTAAGCCTCTCCAATCTCATACAACAAACGATATCATAATAATTGAAAGACTCAAAACAAAAGTAAATAAACATACGAAAAGTGATCATTATATTACATATTTACCTTGTTCAAAATACACAGTTGACCACATACATACATATGTATATATATATACACAAAAGAGTGACCGACCTCTAACAAAAGGACCAAGAAAAGGGGACAGGAATCGTCAGGAAGCTAGGCGATCACCACGCTTTTCTTTTTATCAGCTGCCGAAGAACCTGAAATATTAATAGAGTTCTGAGCATAAAATTGTAATAACCCATATTTTTTAACATGTATTTCCGTTTATTTTTCTAGAAATTCTAATAGAAATATATAAATTTTCTCAAAATTTTCTCTAATTTTGCCCATTTAATTGAAAAAATAAGATTAATGAGAAATAAATTTTTGGAAAGAGAATATGTAGAATATTGAGAAAAATATGATTTTTTTTTTGGAGAAAATATGATTTTTGGGTTAATTATATAAATTTTTTGAAGAAATAATAAAGTTTTAGGCAATTAATTGATTTTTTGAAGAAAAATAGAAATTTTTGGGTAAATTAAATGATTTTTGAAAAATAAAGGTATAAATGATGAAAATTGATGAAATACCTTAGTGATGAATCATATGATTGTAATGAAAAAAAAAAGAAAAAAAATGAAGAATTTTAGGTATATACACATGTATGTGTATATATGTATATACATGTATGGGTCACCGGTGGTTGTCGCCGACACGCCATCGTTGCACCCCGTGAACTTCGACCAAGCAACCACCATACCTGGCCATTCCCCGGCCACGTGGGTGGCCATGTGGCACATTTTGATTCGTGCAAATGCTCTCCCAAACATCACAAAACCAGGTTTTTGGTGCAAAATGCAGTTTGAATGAGCTATCTTTCATCCCTCATATCTTTCTCATTCGAGCTCCATTTTGAGTGATCTTGGAGTCCTTGAAAAGCTCTCAATACCATCTACAAGAAGGTGTAGGCGTTTGATCTTGACACAGAAATGGCCTAGAAACTCACTGTTCATAACAGATGAACCTAGAAAAATCAGACCAATGAGTTCGTTCAATCTTGCGATGCCGATATCTCACTCATCCAAAGTCCGATCTTGAGGTATCATAGCTTGTTTTAAAGCATACAATGCCTACTTTGACATTTGTTTTATGATAAATAGCTAATCAGCACTTGAAGCACATCAAAAATGGTGTCAAAGTAAGCTGCAGGACATGCATGATCTGATACTTAGAAATTGTTTTTTCGGAAAATCTACAGTAATACTATGATTTTGTGCTTTCTTTTAGGATTTTTTTAAATATAAGTAGACATATCCGATTTATCTGAAATTTTGACAGTATAATTATGATCCAATTATAAATTTTGTGTAAAATTTTGGTCTCAAACCAGTAACCTAAGGTGGTCAAGTAAATGGAACTTTGGTTGTTTGTCATATACAACCCGGGGAGACCATAAGTTCTTGATATCACCCTTGAAAAACATATCAAACGAGGTCTAAAATTCACGAAATAAAATTTTGGTAACACTTTAGAAAGTGTAGATCATAACTAAAAATTATTGCGCAAATCTGACATACAGATTGATAGCAAGAAAATCGTGAAGCCTGCTATGCAATTAGAACAAAGAGGACCAGATAGGAGCATTTCTGTGTTTCTACTCAAGTAAATAAGATCAGAAAAATTGAAACCAAAATTTGGGGGAACATTTAAATGATATAGATTGAATCTAAAAATTTTCATACAAATCCAACAGTCGGATTGATCACAAGAAATTCAGAAACTTCACTCTATAGATAGAAAGAAAAAATCTAGAATTGGGCGCTCTTGTTATTTCAGTTGGAAAATATTTCAAATGAAGCCTAAAAATAGAAACATAAAATTTTGGTAAATATTTGAAAGGTCTAAATCAAATCTGAAAAGTTTCACTTAAATCCAATGATTAGATTGACTGCAGGAAAATTAACAAATTTGCTACACAAATTAAACCAAAAAGGGCTTAGAATTGACTAAGTATTAAAAATTGGAAATTTTGATCCAATTGACTTGATTTTTACCAAATTGACCCAAATTGACCAATTTTGACTAGGTTGACCGAGTTTGACCAATGTTGACCAAGTTTGACTAGTTGACCAGGTTTAACCGATTCGAATTCAAATTATCTAAGTTTGATTAGGAATAGTAGTATTAAAATTAAGCAGTGTTTCATGAGGAACTGAAATTGGGTCTAACATAATGCAGATTTGTGTGTAAATTGAGGGACTGAGCCAAGTGTCGAGGGGACATCAGTGCGCAGGACCCGAGGTGAGTAGTTTAATTCAGTTGTTATCTTAACTCTATTTCTTGCATGGAAAATGATTGAAGTTGTCATCGATTGAATGGTTTCTCATGTTGAGCTACATTGATTGATTTGAAATATATGTAATTGTACACAAATAGGGAGACCATAAGCTCTAGGTCGAAGCGTAGGGTCAGGGTATGCGATGTGATTAGATTAGGCTCGAGGTTTGAGAGTCAGGGTCAGGGCATATAATTAGTGCGCCTAGCCTCAAACCCGCTTGAGCACGACACTTGAAGACCGAGCACAGGGTTAGGGTGTTCAATGAATGTGCCTAACCCTTGACCCACTTGAGTGGCCGGTATGCCTGACTCATGACTTGTTCGAGCGATGACCATAGGGTTGTATTGATGATTTGAACCCTAGGTCTTGATATAGTTTTGAGCTGCATGTATTTAAAATGTTCTTCTTCAACTATTACACTGTTTATAACATACCATGATTCTTGAAAAATTATTTCACTGTCGCTATTCATGCATACATGCACTATTTTTGGATGTCGGTTAGGTAATATGCTAGTTTTACTACTCACTGAGCCACATTGACTTTTAGGCTTATTACTCTACTAACATTTCAGGTTCCTCAGTAGCCGATAAAGGGAAAGGCGTGGTGATAGCCCAGTCTCGGAGTGGTCTTCTGTTTCTTTTTGTTTCTATCTGAAGTCGGTCACATTTTGTATGGAAGTAATGGTTTAATGGTCAAAATGTACTTTTGGGACATGATAATATCTAATATTTTGTTGTTTTTGCACCTTACAGTATGAATGTTTAAATTACTCTGATATCATTTGTCGTAGAAATTGGAATGTAAAGGTTAATGGTGATGGGGCAAACTCGACTCGATGAATGAGTTCGTTGAGTCACTATGCCAGTCGGGCCGTCCTTCGGCCTAGGGAAGGGGTCCCGACAAAAATCAACGTGGCTCGGTGAGTAGTAAGACCAATATGTCAACCATAGCAAACATTCCAAAATAGTGCATGTATGCATGAGCAATAAAAATAATATAATATTTAAATGCATGGCATAGTATAAAAACAGTTATGAACAGTGCAAAAGTTTCAGAAAACATTTTAAATACATGTTAGTTAAAAATTGTATCTAGCTAAGGTTAAATCAACAAACCCAACCTATGGTCATCGCTCGAGCGGGTCTCGAATCAGGCGTACTAGCCACTCAAGCAGGTCCTAAGCTAGGCGTACTCATCAAATACCCTAAACTCGATGCTCGGCCCTCAAGTGTCATGACTCAAACGGGTTCTGAGGCTAGGCGCACTGATCATATGCCCTAATCCTGACGCTCGGCCCTCAAGTCTAATATCAATCACGTCATGTACCCTAACCCTGACGATCGGCCCTCAAGCCTATGGTCTCATTACCTGTGTACATCTACATTTTTCAAAATTAATCAAATCTATCTCAATCTCATGAAACCATTTAAACCATGTCCTTTCACACAAGTTTTATGCAAGAACACAAGTCACAGAAAACTCTTGAATCAAACTACTCACCTCGGGTCCGACATACCAATATCTTGTCGACAACTGGCCCAATCCCGCAATGCTCACTCGAGTCTACATTATTTAAACTCAATTCAGTTCTTTATAGAATGTGGCTTAATTTTTTGCTCAAATGTCCCTAATCCGTCTCAATTGACCCAAATTCGATTCGGTCGAATCCAATCAATCAGTCAATCTTGGTCAATGGGTAAAACTTAGTCAAAATTAGTCAACATGATCAATTTTGATTATCCTTAGTCAATTTGGGTCAAATTGGGCCAAGTTCTTTCAAAATTGGGCCAATTAAGAAAAAATCCCCAAATTTCAACACTTAACCTAAATTCAAGCATTTGTTCTCTTTGCATAGTGAATTTGTGGATTTTTTTGCGATCAATCCGTAAGTCAGAGTTTCACAAAACTTTTCACATTTCATCTACACTTCCTGACCTTCACAGAGTTTTATATTCTGATTTTTGTACACCATTTGCTATGGTTTCTAAGTGTGTTAACAGGGACTGTGAAATCTCATATCTCATGTGATAGATAGTCAAATGGTGCATCAATTGACCCCCTTACCCAATTCAGATTGGGATGAAATTTGGTACACATAATCTTGACATGTCTAGTGGCCTCTCCACCAAATTTTAGCTCAAAATACCTACGTTGATCAGTCAACTGGTCTCCTACTTCTCTATCATGTAACAGATTGTTCAAATGTTCAAATTTCCTATGGTTTTTTCAAGTGCCTAAACATCTCTGTTGCTATACTGATTTGAGGCTTATCCTGCATATTTTGTATAGCTTAGATTGCAGAATATTGATAGTTCAAGTCTCATCTCAAAACAGCAAGCAACCATGGCTATAATCATTCCTAAATTCACCTTATGACTTAGCACATATATCAACAGTTTAAAATATTTTCTAAGTACCAGAAACTTGTATGTAACTAGGCATCTTGGCATGGACATAAAACTATGCATACAGAGGCATAGGAGTTGGGGTTTATACCTTCTTGTAGCCTCTGGATTGAGGTTTAAAACGCCTTAAATCTTAGTCCAAATAAATGTCCTTAGTCACTTCAAATGATGCCTAAAAACTGGTTTTCAGAACTATTTTCTGCTGGACCTGTTGTGACAGTTGATCAACAGTCAACTTTAGTGCCTTGTAGAATAGGTTTAAGACTTTAGTTTTTTATTTTTACCACTTAGATATTAAAGTACACAAGACGTGGAATAGAACAAGGGGTTTTATCTCAAGAATGGACCTTGGATGGGTTAGGAATCACTCCTTTGATGTTTGCTCCAACACAGTTTTCTGCAGGTTTTCCAGCTGTAATAGTGTCAACCAACCCTGTTCGTGGTTGTTTCAGTCTCAAACAAATGTAGGTTTCAACTAACAGCTTGTGCAATGTTATAGAGGGTGGTAAGGGTTTTCCTAAGAACACTAGATCACTGAAAATGGATACAGATTGAGGGAGAAATGAAATATGGAAGATAAGTTTCAGAAACTGAAAAATGGAAGTTCTGCTCAAGATGAGGGTTTTGTTGCATGTTGAGGTGGCCTTGCATGGCAAATGGGAGTACCATGTGGGTATCCACGTGGCCCATGAGCTTCTATGCAAGGTGTCTTATTATCACCATTTATTGACTTGCTCAAGAGGTTGAATGAATGGGCAAAACCATGGCTCAAAACCATAGAATTTGCTAGTTTTTCTGGTGAAAAAAATGGTAAAAATCGTGGAAAATCGAAGGAAGGACAAGGCTGGGGCACATGGGCCGGCCAGGCGCATGGGCTGACCCACACCCCGACAGACAGCCCACGTGCGCCTAAGTTTTGGAGCGACCCAAAAGGGGCACGGCCCTAGCTTGTGCCCCCAACCCGAGTTCGCAATGGCTGAAAGCTCATGTAGCTTAATTTCTCTACCTTTTTTTTTTGCCTTGCTTTTTTATTTTTTTTCCCTTTATGTACATATATCCGAAATTTTCAATTTTTTGTCCTCTATTATTTTTTATCATTACATAATTCATCAATCTCTTCAAAATCTCCAATTATACACAATTTTCAATATTTGCACATTTATTTTTTCCAAAAATTAAATATTCAACCAAAATTTGTATTTTTCTCCCAAAAATTTCATTAATTACACCAAAAATTTAATAATTACTCCAAAATTTTAATTATCATTCTGAAAAATCATATTTCTTCAAAAATTATATTTCTCTTATAATTTCATGTATTCTCTCCTCAAAATTATATTTTTCGATTATTCTAATTTTTTTTAATAAATAATTTAAAATTAGAAAAAACTGAGAAAATTCATGTATTTTTATTAAAATTTCAAAAAATACATGTATCGAACTCATAAATTTTTTGTGTATCAAATTATGGGTCGTCAAAAAAATTTTCAATGCAATTAATACTCACTGGTAGGGTCACCCTAAAATTATAAAAATATTTTTGCAATGATCATTATTTTGTCAAAACAGTATCATTGGCAATGTAACAAATATTATAACAAAATATTATAATAAATAGAATAATTTTTCTTTCTAAACAAATAAGGTTTTTGAGTGGGTTAGTCATATAAGATTGACTCTATAAAACATGGATCGGCCCTAAGAGATTGATTGTTTGTCACAAAGTTGATTGTTCAAGGTCAACTTTAATTCATGAAGTTAGCCTCAACACACCACAAAATTTCTTTCTACTAGATGTGCATCGTTACGAAAGTACTTTTCATCATTTATATTGAATCAAGCACACGTTCTAAGTTTTACATGTTGAAGGATTTAACTTAGGGTTTTCCACAAAAGAATATTCAACAAAATGCGCAAAAATAAACTTCAAATTGTATGTATGTATGTATATATATATACACAAAAAGTTATCAATCTTTTTTTTTTCTTTACCTTTTTAATCACCAAGAAATCTTGATTCTAGCCTCCTAAATCACAAAAAAGGCCTCTTACGTTCAAGAGAATGAGCATGAAATTAAGTGGAGATGGTTTGAGACTATGATATAGAATAAATTTTAAATAAGTTAATTCAAATGAGGATAATTTGGAAAAATGTAACATATTGTTAAGAGTAGGGCTAAAATCATACCAATAGGATATGTTCACCCCTAACACTAACCTCACTTGACCCAATTTAAAACTTTGATGTATTCACGCCACTTTTTAATGAAACCCTAAAATTCCCTTATTTAAATTTTAAATAACCTCATTAATTACAAAAACGTACCCACCAAAATTTCTTCTTCACCTTCACTGTGCAACCTCCTCTTCACCGGCATCATCATCACTGTGGAGCATCGTCAAGATCTGTTCCAACTGTTTTTTTATTGAAAATCTATTGCATCAGCTGTCGAGAATCCAATTCCAGCTATTGTGACGCCATAGCCGTCCCACCATCGAATCTTGAGCCATTGCCAAACTTCAACAACACCTAAAAAAATAGAAAAAAACTTATATATGGTAAAATTTGTATTTTCTTTGTGTTCTAAAGTTGTTTAATCAGAGTTTAGATGATGTAACGTCCATTTTCGTGTATTATTTGCAAGAAATGAACATTTGGGTTTGAATATACAGTTTTTGCCTTCTATGGCCGAGACTCTTCTAAGGATCTCGACTAACTGTGTCCGAGACTCTTCTAAAGGTCTTGGCCCACTGTGGCTAAGACCCCTAAATTCCTTTTTTTTATTTATTTATCTACTTATTTGCATTTGAATACTCTTGAATATTATAATGAATTCATGATTAGTTGTATGTTATGCAAAAATGGAACCAAAAAAGACAATGGTAGTAAGAAATAAGCCAAGCAGTAGTCAGAAAGTACATCTTCTTCGAGGCCCCCATTGACGACATCACTAAGGCGAACTATGGTGGCAGCATAATCTAATCTTTCGTCAGTCAATAAAAACTCGACACATTATGCACAACAAGGAGAAGAAGCTGAAGAACATAAAGAGGCACATGTTCCTAAAGAGCATGAAGAAGGTGAAGATGCTCTCAGACCTTTTCGTGGTGGTTCATCTTATCCGTCCGTTATTAAGAGTTTTAAGCGTCATATTGTTGTAGTAGTATAGAGGAACGAGATTAATTTTTATCCTTATGCTTATTATAGTCAAACATTTTTTTTCTCTCAACAATGAATTATGAATAACCTAATTTTTTGAAAAAAAAAACTTTTGTGAATGGAGCATCAAGGCCAACTAAAGTGTATAAACCACGGGAATATGATCAAGGCTTGGGACCTTGAATGTTACCCAGAACAAACTCGTCTACAGGAGTCGATCAATAGATCCACATTGAGCCCATTGATCATATGCTCTTATAGCTATGTTAATAGGACACTTATATCACCATTCATTGAGAAGTGGCATTCAAACACAAACACATCTCACCTCTTATTCGGTGAAATGACGATTACACTTGACGATGTCCACATTCTTATTTGTATTCCAATGATAGGCAAATCGATTTCAGTTAATCGGTCAAGTTTGAACGTGCCATGCAGTTGTTGTAAGACTACCTCTGTGATTTTTAAGAAGTAGTGGAAGAGATTGAAACTGCTAAAGGGCTCATTATAACTAAGAGATGGCTAAAGAATCACTTTAGTACGACCAGCGAGAATGTAAATGAATATTAGGTGTTGAAGCAACTACTAGAGCTTTCATTTTGTATCTACTGAGTCTCGACCAGTAGTGATTGAGACCAATGTTGTGAATCTCGATTACCTCTGATTGAGACTCAAATAGGGAATCTCGGCTATGCAGGGCTAAGACAGCACTTAAAATCTACCTTAAAAAACATGATTTTTTTAATTGAAATTATATAGAAAAATACCTCATTGGCACCTATGTTGCTTGTAGAATTCGTTTCTTGTGTCATTTCTTACGAAAATAAGCTAAAACTCGATCCAAATGAATGCCCTAACGTCAACAACGAAAATGAACATCAAATTGTTGTATTTTTCACCATTACAAACTTAAAAGCCCATTTACAATGGAAACCTTACAGAAAACTGGACAAAATCTCACCGGAATGGTCATCACAAGCTCACCGAAATTTGTTCTTTAGGTCGGCGAAGATGAGAAACAGATGTGGGACCAGATTAGTGGTGTAGGGTGGGGTGAATGAAGTTATTTGATGATAAGTGGGGTGTTTAATGAAGGGTAAATTAGTCATTTTACACAAGAGTATATTTGGCATGAAAAATTGGGGTGAAGAGAGCCACTATTCGGTGATTTTAGCCCCACTCTATTGTTAATTGGGATACACTTATAACTTTAGTGGATTCCACTTAGCGCCACTAAAAAATGATGTGTTTTTTGTCTTTTGTTAATGCATCATTTATCTCAAAGGGAATAGCAATAGTTAAAAAGGGGAAAGTGAAGAAAGTGGTAGAGACTTGAGAAATGGAAGTGTGATGTGTATGGCTTGATTAACGACAAGCAGTATACACTTCAGGAAGTATTGGAAAAGCATTGAATGTCAACATCTCCCTAGCACCATTCTTTTTATAAGACGATCTATGTGCAAAACATAGAAGAAGAAAATAGTACAAGGGCAACAAAAATTTTCTTCTAGTATATCAATAAAAAAAGGCTAAACAAAAAGGATAATGCAAGAAGAATACACGTCAAAATTTGTTCAAGATTGACCTGAATGGTTTTTACTTAATCTCTTCCTAGTGTTTTGGTGATTACAAATAATATAACATAAGGTTGTCAATGTAGTATTATAAAAATCAACAAATTTTTAAGTAAATAATAAATTAGATAAAATTATAATAGATGATAAATAATTTTATAAATAACCACTCCATAATTTTATAAATACACAAAATATAGGGTTGAAAAGTCATGAGCAATATAAACCAAGAAATTTGGCTTGGGGATCTTAAAAACAAAGTTTGACACTTCAGGGGTTAACAGTCATTTTACTATCTAGAGTAAAAGTGTCATTTTTACACCAATAAAACTTATGCAAGTCTACATAGGGTTACCAAAGTATCATACTTACTGGTAAACAATTCGAACAAATTTGGTCACCTTGAAATAAAATGGTAATTTTGTCACTTGGGGGTAAAAAAATCCTTTTAAATTAACCAAAAATTTGAAGAAATAATTTATGTGCAAAGATAATCATAAATAACAAAATAAAAAGGGATCAAGTAAAAATTTAGAAGAACATGAATTAATAATAATTGCATAATATATAATTAAATATAATTGCATCAAACTAGACTGAGGCAAATGGAAACTAATTAAAGGGTGTGTCACAAGATGAAATTAAATGAAGGATCGTTCAAACACTGACAAAAGTGGGCACTACTTATGAATGGAGACTGGGATGACCAAGGAAGGAGAATAAAGGGAAAATATCAAATTTAAAATTTTTAATAAAATTGAGATTTGGGAAATTAACAAGATTTGAGAAGATAAGGCCAAAATTTGGAAGATTCTCCCAAAATCTTAGATTTCTTTCCCAAACTTGGAAACCCTAGTCATCCCCATTAGATTGTGCATGTCTCCCCACTCATTTCCCTCCAACGTAATGTCACAATGGTGGATAACCACCTAGTGTTTGCACAAAATCTTCAACACATACACAAAGGAACTGAAACCCTAGCCACCTTTCTCGATTCCCACATTTATGCCCTTCGTTTGTCCCCCTTTCTTTTCTTTTGCACACTTAAAAAAAATCATTGTTTTTACTCTTTCACAACCTCATGTAACATCCTAGATCAACCAAAAAGAAACGACACTGAGAAGATCAAAGGTATGAACATTAAGGTATAGATATCACCATCTTTTACTTGCATTTTCTCTCCACACCATCTCATCTCTTGTTGTCGCCCAAAACCACCCATGAAACCATGTTTGGTGACATTTTTAGACACCTTTCCAACACATTTTTAACTTTAAAACACCCAAAAAAATCTCAGCGATGAATCCTAAAAAGAAACCTCAAACTAGTTCACAAGAAACCAAGCATACATCGTACTTTTTAATATCTAGTTTGCCACTTTTTTGTGTATTTGAGTGTAATCTGAAAACCACCAAACCCATCATTTGGCCACCATAAGAACCTAGTCCAACAACTATTCTCACCCTTAGAAATGTTTCAAAGATCAGCCAATAACACTTGGAATGAAACTACTCAAAATCTAGTCATTTTCTCATCTAAAGACATGTTTTTGACTTAAAAGGAGACCACACATGAGGCATCTACATTGCTATGCAAAATCTATTGTTTTTCTATTAGAAAACTCTTCAAATTACTCTTAAACAACCAATCAAAATCCACTCAAAAATCACTCTCAAAGGCAAAGAAAAAATATATCAAAATTACACCAAAAAATAATAGCTAATCTCCACTTTGTGCACCTTTTGGCCAAGCCATCCACTTGGGACTCTAAGCCCATATTTTAGTGTTGATGTTACAACCTCAAAAGGTGTAAAATTAGTAAGAAAAGAGCGATGGAAGTTTTCTAAAGAAGGAACAAAATGAAGGTGATACATAGTAAAGTACAACCCCTAAAACCTAGCTTAGGGTATGCCCTTTTACACACGCATGTGACCAGCATTAGGGACTAAGTTGAGGTCTAATTTCAACCTGGATCACCCTCATTCCAACACTGTTTGGAGTAGGGAATGACAGCCCAATATCCACACACATGCACCATAGGAAGAATAAAGGAAAAACACCCAAAACAAGATTTTTGGAGTGTTTTAGTGCAAACTAACATGATTGCATGTGTGCAGTCGTGTACCAGTAGGTTACAAATGTTAGATATAAAAGGAAAATTAAGTGTAAGAAAAATATGGAAGACAAGATCTTAAAGGAACAACTAAGGAAGAGGACAATATATACATGAAAACACAAAAATATGGGTTTCATGTGACATATTAGGTAAGATTTCGAGGTTGAATGTTATTATCCCTATAATAGTATTAAAAACACTTGAAAAACCATTAGGATATGCTTTAGAATCAAGGCGAAGTGAATGAATTTGAAAGCCTAGGTTATGGCTTATAAGACACCAATTAGGAAGGAAACAGTAAAAAGATCCTTGAAAAAGGAGCATTGTTTGGTGCATCCTTTACGATTGTTTAAGTGTAGTCATTCAAGTATTATGAAGCCCTTTAAATGAAATTAAAAACACTATAAAAATAGGAACCAAAGGTTAGGGTAAGTCCCAAGTGATTACCCACACGAAATGGCCAAACTAAGCACATCAACTTAAGGTAGTTTTCTTGCAAGGAATGTATATGGAACATGGTCAAGTATTAGCGTACTCTAGTTCATATAAAATAGTCATGAGAAGTCATAACTAATGGCTCTTTAAGATCAAATTGATTTGGGCAAATTTAACCCAAAACATAGGACGAATAGTGCGTAAATAGTGCGAGAGGAACAATGATCAGAGAATTGTATCATATCATGCTTGTAAATGATAAACAAAGGTTGAATAAGATTTAAAATCCCTAAGATATGGAGCCAAACACTAAACCCAATGTTTCAACTTGTTAGGGCAAGCTTCAGATTATTGTAGTTCGAAACATGGATCTCGAGAAAGGGATCAAGTTTAGATACAAGTTAAAATCCCTAAGATATGGAGCCAAACACTAAACCCAATGTTTCAACTTGTTAGGGTAAATTTCAAAGTATCGGAGTTCAAAAAATGGATCTCAAGAAAGGGCTAGAGTTTGGATACAAGTGAAATGATTCCTAAATTCTCATCTATATTATTGTAGCTTTAGATGATAGATATTGATAGATATAGTTAATCTTTAATATTCTAGAATGCATAGATCTATAATAATATCCTACCCCATACATGTGTGTTGATTTGATTGCAATATTCGATGGAAAACCTTACTTGTGTACATCGTTACATGAAACATGCTAGTTATCAGGCATATGTTGATGCCATGTTGTTTTGCTTCTTATAAACACATGCATAATACACATATATGCAGTGTTAGGTAACTACTATTAGTTTACTTTTAATTTGTTGTCCATTTCTTTTATTTTAGGCATGCATAATGATATGAATCTTGACTTGTCAATTTAAAATAAGATTAAGGAGCTTAGAGCTATATATAAGCGTGGCGTATTCGTATCACTATAATTATTAAACCTTAGGTAGATGTGTTCAACATGGTGGCATGGTGGCATGCGGTGTTAGGTAACTACTATTAGTTTAGGCATGCATAATGATATGGGTGTATCCCCTCACATAATAGGTTAGGCTCAAAGATCATGGACTGGTATAACTCCATTCTTATATATAATCCCCATCAATTTTGTTCAAAGTTTACTCATAGGTGCGAGCCTATCTTAGGGAGTGTCTCTAATAGTTGATGTCATCACTAGGTTGATGTCCTTAAGGGTCACTGCCCATCTAATGGGGCATCCCTATATTAAATCTTAAAATTGATGAATGTTTCATCTAAAATTTGGAAATACTGAAGATAGTCTTTTTGGTCTTAACATCGCAACCCAAAATAATGAAACATTTAAAACTTCTAATGTATTATAAGTACTTGTATATGTATTGTCTTGACAGGTGTAGCATATGTGATGTGTTTAAAATGATCCATTTTACTCCTTTGACTTCAACATTTTCCTTTCACCTTTCAAGTGTTCATTGACCAGTGTAAACTCATTGATTCTTTCTAGTGGTGATTGTGCAAATAGCCTTACAAACAAGGTTATTAAGTGATTTTATTTAGGTCTTGCAATCTGTCCTAAGATTTTACTTTATGTTTCAGTTATTAAGTTTTGGATTATTTGTATAAGCCAATATAGCTAACTTAATTTCATTTCAATGTTTGGAACCAATTTATGGTAGCTATATCACTTATGTTATCTTATTCAATTCATTTTGTTGTTAATATCCGTAACACCTTGTGTACATCAGTTGATTTGTATTGATGATGTAACATCCTTCCTTTTTAATTGACCATGTTTGCAGAATAAATGTACCTTAAATTTAATGCCGACACCCAAGAGTATCTTGTTAACTTAACCCTGGTGCATTAGATGATCAAAGGGTAGGGTCTTACAACTAATAGCTTAATTAAGTATATTTCAGGTACAAGATGAGTTTAAAGGATAATACAAGAATTAAAAATTACTAACTCAACTAAGAGGATCAAAAATTGAATGTGTTGACTTAAAAGACAAATAAACAAGAGCTTACATGAACCCTTAGCATAAGGTTATAACCTCTCTTGTTTTGGTGTTGCTAATTTATTTTAAATTTATTCCATACATGCTCATATAATTGTTATCTAGTCAAAATATCATTAAAATCATCCATGTCATTGGTTTGTGTATCAAGTTTTTTTAGTGAACTGACTTACATGATTTTATGCAGTAGATTAATTGCATGAAAATAATTTCATAATTGTTTTCTTTCAAACAATGCATGTTTTATGAAGTCAACATAAAATGACAATCTAACTAGTTTTATTTTAGTCAAATGCTTGCTTTACAAGAAAAATATTGCTTTTAATCATATTTGAGCATTTTTACTTTACTTGACTTTGTTGCATATTGATGTTTTTTAAAGTTTTGGCTTGAGATGTGATGACCCCTCATTGGGCTCCAAGAACCCCCCTCAGGGCACTCTGGACTAGGTGTTCACTCACAGGTATTGTCCCCCCCCCCCCTGATTGGCCCAATGGCAGTGGATGTTGCAAGAATAATGTACTTATCCCCTAGGTCATGGATTAGAAACTCCACAGAGGCGAAATAAAATCCCAGGGGGAGGGGGGGAACAATACCTGTGAGTGAACACCTAGCCCAGAGTGCCCTGAGGGGGGTTCTAGGGGCCCAATGAGGGGTCGTCACAATAAAAGGCACGTTAAGGAAATCTCTGACAATGGGGAGCACATTAATAGATGGTCGTGCAGGTGCCTCATCTATGATTGTCAAACCTGCTAGAGTATCAATCTCGTGCTGCATCACCAATCGACCCTGGGCATTTTGCCTGTCAGAAGCTCTACCCTAGAAGATGATAGTGGGTCGGCCTGGAATCTGAAACACAACCCTCTTGACAAAGTAGTCAACATATGCGTGCTATGCAACCAACCAATCCATACCGAGCATGGCATCGAACTCAAGAAACTCCAATATTCGAAGGTCTACTATAGTTTCAAAATCCCCCAACTTAAGCACACACCTCTCACAAATCATGTTGGGGTAGATCCGCTCCCCAGTAGCAGTACTCAACATCAACCAAGTAGAAGCCCTAACTGGTCTAAGTCCTAGTCTGTCCACAACACATCCAGAAATGAAGGACAAAGTAGAGCCAGCATCAATCAATATATAAACAAATGAATCACAAAGCGAGACGGTACCTTCCACCAAGGTCCTTGTCGAATCCGGGTCACGATGGGTGACGACCTGCGCTTTATCTCTGATAACTGGAGCAGATGAACTAGGACCACCAATAAGAGTCGGACATTCGGCCTTCTTGTGTCCAACCTGTCCACACTGATAGCACGTAAATGGTAGCCTCTGTCCTCCCTGATAGCTCTGGCTCTGCCCACGCTTCTACCCTGGCCCCCTGAAAATGTGTTTTGCTACGCTATCGGTGGCTATGACTAGACAGGAGTAACTGCAAGAGTGACTGTTGTAGAAATGGCCTGACTAGTGGTAGTGCTTGACTATGTCTCATAATACCTCCTCTTCTTCTGCCTTTGCTAACGACCATGGCCCCGATAATCTCTAGGCCCACCTCTGTGTGATGGCTGAGTCTGAGACCTAGCTTGCTGTTTTGGCTGTGGCTGTGGCTGTGGCTGTGGGGAACCACTCAGTACTACAAAAACCTCAGGCCATTCATCCAGCCCGACCATCTCGTACCGTAAGGCCTCTCTCTGTACCTCCTCTAAAGTCTAGGCCCTGGATGTAGAAATCGTCTGTCTAATAGTAACCCTCAGCCCCCGTCGATAGAATCTGGCCCTCTTTCTCTACTCAGCTATCAACCCCCCAGCATAAGCATCTAGCTATAGGAACCGATGTGTGTACTATCTAACAGTCATGGTCCCCTGCTGCAGGCTCAAAAACTCCACCTTCTTACATTCCCTCTCAATCTCGGGAATGTAAGCCTCTAGGAACAACTCCCTTAATCTGGCCCAAGTAACGATCTAACCCTCTATACTCCTCGTGGATCGCCACCATCTAGCAGCCTCACCCTCTAACATATGTGTCAAGAAGAGAACCCGATCTGTCTCAGATAATCGTAGAGTCTCGGCTTTCTTCTCCATATTGAGCAACCAGTCCAAAGCTGTCTCTAAGCTGATGCCACCCCTAAATGTCGCAAGGCGTAAGTCCATGCAACTCTTGAGGAGTCGAGTATGGGTTCTCTCATCTCTCTATCTGTCCTGGGTCAGGGCTGCGGGTGCTACTACTGGTCCGACTGGTGGCTCAGCAGCCAGTGCCATGGGTGGAGCAGGCTGTGCTGCTAGCTCGGCTCTTTGCCTCTCAGCCTCTAGTCAATCTAGCCTCTACATTAGTAAGGTTGTTTGGGCTTGAGCAGCCTCATTAGAGGCCCTAATCACTACTTTAAGCCTCTGTATATGATCTAGCTCAGGCTGAGCAGGAGGGGGCGGTGGTGGTCTTGCCTCTCTAGGCTCATGTGGTTGTCTGCCTCGCCTAAGTGGTGTTGTACCTCGTCGAGGTGGCATAACTATCTGCAGTTTAAATTGGACTGTCGGTTATTCATATATTCAAAATAGACCCCACTCTAAAAGTTCACTAGTTATGTTCAAATACATTATATGATTTATGGTCCTCTCTTCTTTATTTGAGCACTCACTTACTTTCGCAATCATTCTGATATCGTCTAGATTCTTCACTTATTTGTGTTTCAGTTCTTTTGAACCTAGGGCACTGATACCAAGTCTTGTGATTTGAATTTTGTATGCTTGGAAACATGCCTTGTTAGTTAGGTATTATTGACTTAGAAAAATTTTCAGAAACATTCTTATACACACTATGTTTTGGAGTAATGTTTGAGAGCAAATATGATTAGGGTTGCTTGCTGTTTTGAGTAAAACTTAATTGATCAGGATTCCAGGCTCAAAACTCTTGCAAAAACAGCAAGGAATGGCCTCAGATTAGTGTTGGAAATTAGAGTTGATAGGTACTCAAAAACCATAAGGGATTTGATCATAGAATAATCTGTTACATGAACAGAAAAGTGGGGGATTAGTTGACTGACCAAATGAAAGAAATTTGAGCTGAAATGTGGTGGAGACGTCCTTGGATATGTCAATAGTATATGTACCAAATTTCAGGGCATTCTAAAATTGGGAAGTAGGTTAGTTAATTCACTAAGTGACTGTCTGTCACAGGGTATACGGGATTCTTACAGTCTCTGTTATTACACCTAGAAACCCTGGTAAATGATGTCCGAAAATCATGAAATAAAATTATGGTGAAATCTTAGACAGAATAGATCAAATCTGAAAATTTTTACCCACATCCAACGGTTGGATTGATCACAAGAAATTTGAAAAATTTACTGCTAGGAAGTATAAACCCAGAAGTTCTTGTGATCTAACTGAAAATTATGAGATTAAATTAAATGGCCAAACCTTAGTGGATTGATCTGAAATTTGGTAGAAAGGTTCCTAAGTATGTCTAGATTATTCCTACCAAATTTAAGAGCATTCTGATATGGATAAGTGGGTCAAATTAGGCAAATAGTCACTTCCTGTCACTTATGATTCGAGAACACACAGTTCCCAATATCTCAGTCAAACACACTATCAAATGAAGTCCTAAATTCATGATTTAAAATTTTGTGGAAGACTTGAGGAGTCTAGAGCAAATCCGATGTATGGATTTCCCGCAAAAAAATTGGAAAAAATTGTTGCGCAGTTAGGGCCTTAAGCAAAAAATGTGACTAAGTGTTGGGACTTGGGATTTTGAAGCAATTTTGACCCAATTGGCCCATATTGACCCGATTTGGACACAAATTGACCAACAGTGACTAGGATGACCACATTGACTAGAGTTGACCGAGTTTGACAGATTGATCAAAATGGTTCGAGTCGACCGAAACTAAGTAGGGACAATAAGATTAGAGATTAGGCCACTGTATGGATAGAACTAAGATTGAGTTTGATTGATGCAGATTCGAGAGAGTACTGCGAGACTGGGCCTGTTGTCAACGAGACATCGATGCGTAGGACCCGAGGTGAGTAGTTTGATTCAGGTGGTTTCTGTGACTTTTATTCCTTGCATAAAACTTGTGTGGAATGACATGGTTCAAATGGTTTCACAAGGTTTGGATACATCTGATTGATCTTGAGATATGTAGATGTACACGGGTAGTGAGACCAGAGGCTCGAGGTCCGAGCGCAAGGTTAGGGTACACGATGAGATGAGACTCGAGGTCCGAGCGCGGGACTAGGGTGTATGATTAACGCGCCTAGCTTCCAACCCGCTCGAGTGACGACACTTGAGGACCGAGCGCGGGGTTAGGGTATTCAAGGAGTACGCCTAGCTTACGACCCGCTCAAGTGGCCAGTACGCCTGACTTACAACCCACTCGAGCGATGACCATAGGTTGGGTTTTGTTGAGTTAACCTAGCCTGGATATATTTTTAACTGGTATTGATTTAATATGTTTTTTGAAACTGTTGCACTGTTTATAACTATTTTTATACTATGTCATGCTTTTGAATGCCATATTATCTTTACTACTCATGCATACATGCATTGTTTTTGGAATATTGGTTATGGATGACATGCTGCACTTCCTACTCACTGAGCCACGTTGATTATAGGTTCACTACTCTATCATCATTTCAGGTTCTACAGCGGCTAACAAAGAGAAAAGCGTAGTGATTGCTTGACTCCCTCACGATTTTGTTTCTGTTCTTTTGATCTTTTTATTAGAGGTTGGTCATTCTGTACATATGTAAAGGGTCACTATGTATTTTGGACAAGACAAATGTTTAATGAAATACTTTCGTTTTCTATGTTGCTTACTTTTGCTTCCAAGTGTTTCAGTTATTCTGATATCGTCTGATTGTATGAGATTTGGAAAGGGCTTAACAGTGGTCGGGCGAACTTGTCTCGGTGAGAGAGTTCATCGGACCACTATGCCGGTCGGGTCACCCTTGGCTTAGAGAAGGGGATCCGATATGAGATCAACTTTACATATTTTAGATTGTGTTTTATGACTTAGTGCATTCTTTTGCACTATATGAAATGCACTTCAGACAAGAAGCATGCTCCATATTATGATCTAAAAAATCTTGAAATTACGTGACATGTGCTCCATTCATGAAGCTCAATGTTCATTATTTAAAATCATGGAGCACACTTAATTAAATTTTCGAGTTTTCTCTTTCCTCAAAAGTTGGATGAAGCAAGCTTGTTAAATGAAGCATGCTCCATGTTAAAAATGTGCAAAAGTCACAAAGTCTCGCGATGAAGCGCACTCTATGAATGAAGCATACTTCATCGTAAACCAAAGTACATGTGACGAAGCACACTCCATGCAAGAAGCACACTTCATCATGAGCAAGTTGAACATGAAGCGTGCTTCAATTCATAAAATGTGCTTCATTGCTTTCTATTTGAAAATAAAACTTTGGCGCAATGAAACATGCTACATCAAAGGAAACACCCTCCATAGTGTTGTATATAAATGAAGCACATGTCATTCTCATTTCAACCTTTTGCATACTCAAAAAAGCTATTGCAATTGTTTTCCAAGATTTTCACTTATTTTTACCAAATATTTTTTAGCTTTCAATTCTTT